>JAGDYQ010000094.1:2848335-2933132 GCA_021962125.1 Bulinus truncatus
AATAGACCATCATTGTTTCTCAAACTATGCACTTTGGTTCACTTATTGTATAAGAATGGAAAATCATGGCTTCTCAAAATATATACTTCGGTGCACTTCACTGTATAACGACAATCAGTAAGCCTACAGAGCCATAGAAATGGAAACTCAGAGCATAAAGGAAAATGACTGGGCGACACTGGGAGAGACAAGTTAATCAATGAACACTTTTTTTTCTTTCTTTCTTCTAAATTAGACATTACGCAAATACGTAGAAAAACAATCACAAGAAAACATATCAAATGAAAACATAATATTTCCTAACGTGTGCAAGTTGAACTTGAATAGATCTGACTAATAGTTGAAGAAAAAGAGTTAATTTTTTAACCTAAAGAATAGAAATTTTCACCGATTGCTCTATATTTCTCAGTATATTTCTCTCGTAGTATTTCTGGTAGTATTCATGTACTCATAAAAAATTCAAAACATTAAAAGCTCAGTAACAAGAACAGATTGTAGGACGGATGGCAGAGTGTGTGTAGACACTCGACTGTCGACCTGAGAGTCTTATGCGTTCGATCCTTGGTGAGAACCATGGGAATTTTTTCAGGTGAAATTTACTGCAAAGTCGTCCCACAAGTCCACTCAGCTTTAAATGGGCACCTGACTTAAAAGTTGGGGAAGTAAAGGCGGCTGGGCGTTGTGCTAACCACACAATCCCTACATATGTCGAGGAGCAGATGAATTCTACACATCATCTACTTTACTTTTTTTTTACAAGAAACGATACAGCGATAAAAATGTTACTGATTTGACTATTGTAGCTTATATTGTAAGTTTAGGTTTCAATGTAAAATTTGAATGAATAGTTTCCGCCAATTACATGTATAACTGTGAATCCACTTTTTGCGAACACAAACCTTGAGAAGTCAAAACCTTTAATTGCATCAACATCAACATAATAAATGGTACTTGCTACTGTAGTCTTGGAGGGTGTGGGGGGGAGGGATGGTCGTGTGGTAAAGCGCTCGACTGGTTTGATCTCCGATTAGGACCAATGGATTTTCAGGTCATGGTTAAAGTACCTACTCTATCTCGTGTAGTGCATACATGGCCATTTCACCATCTTCTGTGGTGTGGTACTGGTAGTAAGAGCACGATGAGCAGTGGTCCCCAACCTCCGGGCCGCGGACCGGTACCGGTCCGTGGATTCAAATGGCAACAATGGGCTGACCAAGAAACATTAAATTATTTTCTTTTTTTATTTGTTGTTGTGTATATCTCTGGATAGTGCGACGCACCCCCCCCCCCCCCTCAAGGGCCGCGGTGAAATTATTAAACGTCGACCGGTCCGCGGCGAGAAAAAAGGTTGGGGGACTACTGGTTTATAGGATCTAAGTAGGTAAAGTAAAGTTCCCTTAACCTTAACGGGCCATCGGGGCAGATGAAGTGTAGAAT
The DNA here is from genome assembly GCA_021962125.1 of Bulinus truncatus. Classification (NCBI taxonomy): domain Eukaryota; kingdom Metazoa; phylum Mollusca; class Gastropoda; family Planorbidae; genus Bulinus; species Bulinus truncatus. The sequence continues at coordinate 2,849,773 of JAGDYQ010000094.1, forward strand.
TCATCTGTTTCTATAAACATGCCTATGAAAAGGGTTGTGTGGTTAGCACAACGCCCAGCCGCCTTTACTTCCCCATCTTAAAGTCAGGTACCCATTTAAAGCTGGGTGGACTTGTGGGACGACTTTGAAACACATTTTCACCTGGGAAAATTCCACATAGTTCTCACCGAGGATCGAACCCAGGACTCTCAGGTCGACAGTTGAGTATCTACACCACTCGGCCACCCGTCCCATTTAGAGATTTCATCTCATCCTAACAGCAAGTTTCACGGACCTCGCACACTGGAATCTTGAAAACACTGTAACAATGTTAGAGCTTGTAGCAAGCGAATAGGGTGGAACCATACCAATAGAATAACCCCATCTTCACAATCTTTCTCAGTGTTCTTTGTGCAGTACCGCAAGTAGATGCCACTGTTTCACACCCTATCAAATACGTTCTTACTAATTGGGCCACCTTGTCAGTACAAAAATCTGAAGATTTTTAAATCAGAATACGGATTTCAAACTAAATTTTACACATTTGAAAACAAATTATAAAGCATTCGACAAGTATAATGAGCATTGTGTCTTAAAATAGGGAATATAGCAATGTTCCCGAAATGTGCTTTGTCTCGTGTCCTCAAAGACTTGCCAATGTCTCAATCCTTATTTTAATTGGAGATAGAAATAGTGTTATGAGATTGTGCTGAAGAGAGGGAGAGACAGACATAGAAAGGAGAGGGAGAGACAGACATAGAAAGAAGAGGGAAAGCGACTTTGGGAGATAGAGAGAGAGAGAGAGAGAGAGAGAGAGAGAGAGAGAGAGAGAGAGAGAGAGAGAGAGAGAGAGAGAGAGAGAGAGAGAGAGAAAGGGAAATGCTGGAAGGGTAGAGGCAAACATATTTCTTAAAATCTATTTTTAGATTAAGTGATATTTTAAGTCACTAGACCTACTATAAATTTCAACGAACTCTAAAAATAGCTCATTATCGTGTATCACGATTGTCCGTGAACCCCGAGGGGTGGCGGTAGGTGGGTCCACTCCTGTAAACGCTCCTTTCACCCCGAGTCGCGTGTCTCGCTTTATAAGGAAAGGGGGGTCGACCAGAACGGACTAAAGTGTTCATCTGATCCAAGCAACCTGTCAGGTCCAGCAGACACACACAGCCACAGGTCTAACCATGAGTCGGCTACACGTCATTCTATTGGTGGCCCTGAATGTCCTGGTTGCACTGGCCCAGTGGGATAATGGGGGCAATGATGATTCATCCTTCGGCCCCGGACAAAACAGTTTTGGCCCCGGACAAAGTAATTTCGGCCCCGGACAACAGCAGTTTCCTCCTTTCTGGGGAGGCCCTCAGTTCCCAGGTTCAAATCCAGGATTCGGATCTCCGTTTGGTGGCCCAGGTGGCCCACAGTTCGGTGGCGGGCGAGGATTCCCACAGCGTAAGAATAATTTAGTCATTTATATTTGTATTATAATTAATTTGTGTGTTGTTGTTGTTGTAGTAGTTAAATTAGTTTGTGCTTGAAAGATAGATATTGTGATTTATAAATTAAAACATTTTTCTTATTTAACAATTTTTTTCTTGATTCGGTATCATCCGTTAAAACGGAAACTAGCGAAATTTTTAGATAAAAATTATAATTATTTCAGCTTAATTAAGTTGAGATAAATACATTTTCCTAATTTTAATCGTTATTGGGGGTATAAAAATGGATATTTATTTTTACGCAGTAAATAATGCTATCTATTACTTATAAACAAAAGCTTTCAATGTATAACAGCAATACAAAAATGTTAAGGTAATTAAAAATAATTATATCGTAAATTTAAACGTTCTTTAGACAAAATGAATTATTAAATGAATAAAAAGTCCTCAATAAATACAGGGTATGTTTTTTAAATACAACTGCTAACAGAAAATGAGAAAATATTGTTATGCATTAGAATGATTAAGTCTAAAAGTAAATTAAGGGATGATTTAAAATAACAAATCCTATTACACTTGTATACGTGCGAGATAACTTATTTACTAATATATTTAAATGTAAAAAGATAATTTTCATTTTTTGTACAAAAATGAGCGCAAAAAAGCAGCGGGGTAGCGTGGGTATCGGCCGCCCAGGACGGAAGACGATTTAGCCGCCCTCTCATTTAGGTATTTCAATTTAATCTATACATTTTTGCCGCCCCCCTAAAAAGTAATAAAAAGTGCCGCCTGGTGCGGACCGCACCCACCGCCCCCCCGTCCCCTAGGTACGCCACTGCAAAAAAGACCATAAAATTAATTAATTAATTAATTATTAAGAGATTAAACTAAATCTGGTCATTCCCAACCACAGATGTGTTCCTAGCTTTAGATTTTCATGTCTGCTTATTTTTTGTGTGTGTTAATACAAGTACAATGAATTCTCATCAGCAATTTTTTTTTTAATTCAAAGCATAAAAAAATGAAATGTTTGTATTTTACTTTTTTGTACGATTTACATATTAAAAGATACGCTATAGTAAAAGTAAATAAATTAAAACTGATTTATAATGGACTAAAAATAAAATCTAGACATGAGGGTAATATATTTTAAAATAGAACTAATGATTAAAAAAAAGATAATTGAGTGTTTTTTGTGTGTATCTGTTCGCTTTTAACATGTGTTCAACTTTTAGAACCAATTCTGCCACCATGACATGCAATTATTTCTTCAACCCTTTTAACCTTTACAATCACACTAATATTAATATTTTATTAATTGTTTTTTTTTAAAGCAACAATATTTAATTGTTACATTTTTAAAACCATTTTGACAAATTCAACCATCACACTACGTAACTGTTTGTTCAACTTTAGAACCATTCCAACCATTCCAACCACCACAAGTACTGACCTGTATTGGGGTGAACGAAGCTTTGGACCATGTCAAGATTACACTTAGACCAGAACCAGTAAGTTTGAATATATAAACATTTGAGTGAAATATCTAAAAATAAAATAACTAAACATGAAGTTCTAATATCTAACCATTAAGTTCAAATATCTAAACATTAATTTAAAAAAAACTAAACATCAAGTTTAAATTTGAAAATCATTCATTTCAAATATCTGAACATTGAATTTCAATATATTGCTATTAAGTTTTTATAGGTTGCCATTAAGTTCATATATCAAACCAGTAAGTTCATACATGAAATATATAATAAAGTATGTGTCCCTATTTTTCGAGTATCAAAGAAAATATAAAACTGGGCTACACAAGTTACAGATATTTCATAGTATAAAAGGAAACTATCAAACTAGTGATTTGTCTATCGATCTATTACTCCATTATGTCTGTCTATTTTTGCCTGTTTATTGCTGTATCTGTCGATATCTGGCTTCAGCAGATATATTTGTCTTACTTCTCAATATCTATTCTTTCTTTATCCTATCTATAAACAATCTATACGAACAAGCGGAAAAAACAACTGAAACATGTACATACAGCAAAGAAAATAACATATAATTATTATTTACAGAGGTAATCGGATTTTCATTCATGCGATAAAAAAATGTCAAAAACAAATCGCTAATTTAAGAAATCATCTATTAGGTTTCTTCACATTTAAGATCGAATGCAAGATTCATAATTGTAATGATGTTTTGAAACCAACAAAAACAACAATACATAGCCCATATTGTTCATTTATTGACCTTTCGATTTTTCAATATTTATTTTTAGAACAGCAACTTCATGGCACAGAATCCAGCTTTCCAGTTTGGATCCGCCAGGGAGTTGCAGAGACGAGACTGGAGAATCAGCGCCGTCTACATCCCCGCCGGAAGTCTGGGAGCCATTAGCCCATCTGGAACCAGTTCTCTGGTTGGTCAGTTCTTCTTGGCCATCACCCGTTATGGCCGCACTGATGGTAGCTGCGCTGGTCTGGGTGGAATCTTGCAAGTGAGGATTGCCATCACTATATGATCATACCATCACTAGATTTTAAGTGAATCATTTCAACATGACATGAACATTTCATGAAGATAAATTCAATCATTGAGTTTTATGCATTGTTTCATGTAAAATTTGAAATACATGAAGTCATTATAAGATTTCATTGTATACTCAATTTACTGCAACGCTTCAGTAGTACTCACCATACCTGTTATTTTTGGTTAGGTAAAAAAGCCCCTCCCCCTTCTCTCTGAGCTAAGATGGCCCACCGTTGGGATTTTTTAATATTTTGCTCGTTTAAAGGAAGAGGCCAATCTATGCACCTGTTTGGACTGTCAGGATAAAATAATTTAACAGTTGGGATGATTTTCTGAAGGGGGGCTCTAGGTTTTCAAGGATTGTTAGGGATCCAATAATTTGTAAACTTTGCAGATGTGTAAGCCTATTGTCCCCAAATGTACCTTTACCTCGGATCTACATCCTTAGCCTTATGCCCTGCCCCCCCCCCCCCGATAAAGTAAGAGCGATTCATGTTGTCACAATGATATTGAGTTGATATTGTTATCCTACTGCAAATTGTATGTTCATTTCACATGTTCTGGATTGAATCATCAATTTCTGGGCTAACAATTTGATTTCACTATGTTTTAGAATGACGACCTCCTGAATAATGGACAGACACCAAGAGGTAACTGATAACATATTGTACCATAAAATTATGTTTACATACTTTGAAGAATTTCCGTAGTATTTTTTATTTTCTTGTTCTTACTTTTTAAAATATTGTTCTGACCACAGGTCAACCTTACTCCCAGTTCAATAACGGAATGTTCGGACAGACCTCATACCCGTGAGTAGAACGCAATGTTGATAAAAATCCTAACGAATGTGACGTTTAAAATATGAATCTCTCAACTAATGAAAAATACAAAATTCAACCAGTTATACTTGTTTCATTTTTGTGTTCCAGGGCTGGATTTATCCAAGATCCAATCGTCATCAGCCAGGGTGGTAATGTTTACTCTGGTGTTGTGAGAGATTTGTCTGAGATTGACCTGAGAGGACGCGGTGTTGCAGTAAGAGTGTTACAATGTTTACATGTCATAATGAATGTTGCTCGTAGAATCCACAGCTAAGTGGTTCTCAGATTTATTTCCCCTTCATTTTGTATTTCTCGAGACCTGTTTGTAGTCCTCAATGAAATGGCCCGTTATCTTATTTGAAGATTAAGAGATTTTTGTGTTGGTCCCTTACCCCCCACCCACCCAAAAAAAAACATAGCCAAGGGTCAAGGGGTCATGGAAACACCATTGATGATTCTAACAGGTGACGTTGCTGGCACTTAAATCAGGAGATTGCATCTTGTCGATGGGGCTGGCATTATGTTCAATGTAAAGTCTGATTAAAGTTTTCGTGGTTTTCTTGACTTTTTTTTGGGGGGGGGGGGGGGGGTAGGGATAGTTCTTTAGTACAGGTCACTCATTGATATTGTAAAAGTTCTCAATGTAAAAAAAAAATCATCTTTAAAACTCTAAGGAGACCAAATTTACTGTTAGTTAAAGAAAAAAAAAAGATTTTGAACGACGGAATCATGATAAAAAAAACATTGTCAGACTCAGTGTCATTGTCAGTATCATTTTTAGTGACAGTGTCACTGTTAGTGTCAGTGTCATTGTTAGTGTCAGTGTCATTGTTAGTGTCATTATAATCTTTGATTTTCGCATGTGGCTAAATGACTAAATGTCCCTTTCCCCTCCCCCAAGCCAAACAAGAGAACTCTCAGGCCCACAGACCCAATGCAGCCCGTCCGTGTGTTTACGTTTACACTTAATTTAAAATATTTCATTACACATCTACCATACTGCTTTTTGTCAAGATCTTCTTTCAAATTTAAGAAACCAATGTGGCCCGCGGTTCAAAAAAATCGGCCAACCTATGTCCTAATTAGAATTATGGAAGGAGAGTTTTTCAGGGGGTCCCAGATTTCCTAGCAGCGTCTCAGGGTTGAGGGTACATGGTACTACATGCAATTATTGACATATGACATCTAAATTTTGAATCGCAGTGGCTCCGGCACCAGCCAAAACCATTATATTAGGGTATAAGGAACATGGCATATATAAAAAAAATTTCAGAATTCTTTTTTTTTCAGGATTAGGGTTAGGGTTAGGGATAGGGTTAGGGATAGGGTTAGGGTTAGGGTGTGGAGCAATATCTATGGCTGGTACCCGAAGTAAAAAAAATACGGGTTCGGTCGGACCGAACCGTAGCCACTGCGATTTTGAATTCAAGAATATAAAAAAAAATAAGATGCCAGTATACAATATATCTATGGGGAAATGGATGTTTTACTTCAAAAGTCTCAGTGTTTTAATGTCAACTGTGATTTGAGTGAGTTCTGTACGTATTTTTTTTTAAATCAACAGATCTGTCTGGACTATCTCTGCCAACGGCCAACCACAACTTGCTGCTCCATTGTAAAAGACACTGCCCCGGCTACCGAGTCTGTGGGCCCGCCCAGTTATGGTGAGTAGATGTTTGATTTGAAACATTTGACTTGATAGAAAGAATTATTTCATGATGTAATGTGTTGTATAGTTAATGTTCTAAGTTATCACTTGGTGATTTAGAAATTAGTCAGTACATTTTTATATATTCCTTTTTTATTCACTTTATTTGGTTTATTTACTTTGTTAAAGTTGGTCCAGTCTCTGGAACTTCAATAAAAGGATATACTGGTGGTGAGTTGGGTTTTTTTCTTATTATTGTCTGTGTTTTGTTTTGCATAAATATAAACCTTTTGTCATGAACTCAACCTTGTTCGTTGACTGTGATACAACGGGCTCGTTGTTTGTGCTACACACAGTTCATTGTTTCTGGTACACACTGTTAGTTCTCTGTGGTACAACCTACTCGTTATCTGTGGTACAACCTGCTCGTTGTCTGTGGTACAACCTGCTCGTTGTCTGTGGTACAACCTGTTTGTTGTCTAATACAACCTGCTCGTTGTCTGTGATACAACCTGTTCGTTGTCTGTGGTACAACCTGCTCGTTGTCTGTGGTACAACCTGCTAGTTGTCTGTGGTACAACCTGCTCGTTGTCTGTGGTATGAGAGATGTAGTTTGCATGACGATGTCTGTTTTCAACTGTTCACGTTCACCAAGACTCTGATGTAGTTTCAACCAATCAATAGCAGAGGGGCACACACCAGTAGGGCACCTGGGCTATGGGTGGGCAATTACTCTCAAATGAGCCTGTGTGTAGGGCTATAATTTTTATTCATTATTTTAATTACTTTGGTTCCATGTCATTTCCTTCATTATACTCACACATGTCCATTCTGTCACTATATGCACATGTGTCCATTATATCCATCATTATACTTACACATGTCAATTCTGTCACTATATGCACATATGTCCATTATATCCATCATTATACTCACACATGCCAATTCTGTCACTATATGCACATATGTCCATTATATCCAGCATTATACTCACACATGTCAATTCTGTCACTATATGCATATATGTCCATTATATCCACCATTATACTCACACATGTCAATTCTGTCACTATATGCACATATGTCCATTATATCCATCATTATACTCACACATGTCAATTCTGTCACTATATGCACATATGTCCATTATATCCATCATTATACTCACACGTGTCAATTCTGTCACTATACTCACCTTTGTTGATTCTACTCAGGTACTGGCACCGCTGTCGCAACCGCCACTGCTGGAGCCGGCACTGGTACCGGAGGATCAAGTCTCTTTGGTGGAACATCTGGTGGATTGTTCTAGACATTGTTCTAATAGCGCTGGACTCGGAACAGTCTGATAAAGCTCAAACAATATCTTACACAACTGAGTGAAATAAATTATAATCTAGATACCATATCTTATGTTTGTTTATAACATATTGTCTGTATGTTTATTGTTTTATTTTTTTAGAATATTACAGTAAAACAATGAGGCCTATATGCTGGTCGCAACAAGTTGTAATTTAATAATAAATATGTTAATTTACTGTGGACTTTTTTTATAATTGGGAAATATGTGTTATGTTTGTATGTATGAATAGATAGACATGTTGCATAGCTCAATACGTTGACACATGAAAGTTGTAATCATATAGTTGAGTTCTTGTGTTTGTCTTGTACAAAAAATATTAACTGCCTGTGTGTGTGTATTTTTAAATGCCACCAGAATTCGTCTTTGTTAACAAACTAAAAGAAGTCATTCAGTTAATACGTTGGTATATATGGTAAATACAGATGAGCAAGAATGGTTATTGACATTGTTATTTTGTAAAAAAAAAAAGAGTGGAAAATAGTAAACTAATTGCAACCAATAGAATCTTGACAAACAGTTAATGCCGTCCCCTTCCCACCCCGGTGGTCACTGCTCCACGCCTCCCCCCCCCCCAAGACATCGTGCTATATTTAACTTTATAGCAGAAATAAATGCACTCCCCCCCCTCCCCCATTTTTGAGGACAATTTAAAAGTTTGCAATTATTTTAAAAAATAAGATTATGACTATGTATCATACACCGAGTCGTTAGACTGGACTCCCAGAGAACATACCAGATGAAATAAATTGACAAACAAAACATTTCAGGAAAACAGCTAATACGTTTACTGACACGTTGAATTATACGAACTGTGGTGATTGTGTGAGGTTGGACATAGCGAGTGTTTTTTTTTTTTTTGGCAGTTTCATTCATTGAAGCAGATCAGCATAACAGATGATTGAAGTACATCAGCATAACAGATGATTGAAGTAGATCAGCATAACAGATGATTGAAGTAGATCAGCATAACAGATGATTGAAGTAGATCAGCATAACAGATGATTGAAGTAGATCAGCATAACAGATGATTGAAGTAGATCAGCATAACAGATGATTGAAGTAGATCAGCATAACAGATGATTGAAGTAGATCAGCATAACAGATGATTGAAGTAGATCAGCATAACAGATGATTGAAGTAGATCAGCATAACAGATGATTGAAGTAGATCAGCATAACAGATGATTGAAGTAGATCAGCATAACAGATGATTGAAGTAGATCAGCATAACAGATGATTGAAGTAGATCAGCATAACAGATGATTGAAGTAGATCAGCATAACAGATGATTGAAGTAGATCAGCATAACAGATGATTGAAGTAGATCAGCATAACAGATGATTGAAGTAGATCAGCATAACAGATGATTGAAGTAGATCAGCATAACAGATGATTGAAGTAGATCAGTATAACAGATGATTGAAGTAGATCAGCATAACAGATGATTGAAGTAGATCAGCATAACAGATGATTGAAGTAGATCAGCATAACAGATGATTGAAGTAGATCAGCATAACAGATGATTGAAGTAGATCAGCATAACAGATGATTGAAGTAGATCAGCATAACAGATGATTGAAGTAGATCAGCATAACAGATGATTGAAGTAGATCAGCATAACAGATGATTGAAGTAGATCAGCATAACAGATGATTGAAGTAGATCAGCATAACAGATGATTGAAGTAGATCAGCATAACAGATGATTGAAGTAGATCAGCATAACAGATGATTGAAGTAGATCAGCATAACAGATGATTGAAGTAGATCAGCATAACAGATGATTGAAGTAGATCAGCATAACAGATGATTGATGTAGATCAGCGTAACAGATGATTGATGTAGATCTTTTTAGTTGAAATTTATTAAATGAGACTGACATTTTGTTTTATTCATCTCTGTTATTCTGTCAATCCTGTTATTCTGTCAATCCTCTATTGCTTCTCAGATCTTTTTTTTTCTTACTTTGAGTGTGTGTATGGGTGTGTTTGTGTGAGTCACAGCGTGTGTAACGTATTTCACCCATTAGTCCTCTCCACACAGTGCCATTCGATTGGATGCCCTATTTGCACAGACACTGTTGTATGTTGATATACAGACGAATGATTCAATAAGTACGGTATGTTGCTAAACAAAGATTAGGATGAAATTAGTGTTAGTTGTATCGCTTTAAAAAAAACAGAAAAGAATACTCGAAACATGTCTAACTAACATTTTAGTTTGGACCAGTGGCGCAACCAGCAAAAAATGCTGGGGGAGGGGGGGGCTCAAATATAGAAAAAAGAAAGTTTGACAGTCTTTTTAGTAACTTTATATAGTAAAATATGTATTGGTGATTTGGTCTTGGGGGGGGGGGGCTCCATGAGTGAGTAATATTGAGTGAGTATATGAGTGAGTAATATTGAGTGATATTTCATAGAACTCAGCCTTAGAGTACTCCAATGATTTTGTGTGTGCATTTGTGTGTGTGCGTGTGTGTTTGTGCATTGATGTGTGCATTTGTGTGTGTGTGTGCATTTTGTGGGTGTGTGCATTTGTGTGTGTGTATTTATATGTGTGCTTATGTGTGTGTGCATTTGTTTTTGTGCATTTGTGTGTATGTGCGTGTGTGTGTGCATTTATGTGTGCATTTGTGTGTGTATGCATTTGTGTGTGTGCATTTTGTGTGTGTGCATTTGTGTGTGTGCATTTGTGTGTGTGCATTTGTGTGTGTGCATTTGTGTGTGTGCATTTGTGTGTGTACATTTGTGTGTGTGCATATGTGTGTTCATTTGTGTGTGTGCATTTGTGTGTGTGTGCATTTGTGTGTGTGTGCATTAATGTGTGTGCATTATGTGTGTGGCATTAGTGTGTGTGCATTTGTGTGTGCGTGTGTGTGTGCATTTGTGTGTGTATACATTTGTGTGTGCATTTGTGTGTGTGTGTGCATTTTGTGGGTTTGTGCATTTTGTGGGTGGGTGCATTTTTGTGCAAGTGCATTTATGTGTGTACATTTATGTGTGTGCTTATGTGTGTGTGCATTTGTGTGTTCGTGCATTTATGTTTGTATACATTTGTGTGTGTATACATTTGTGTGTGTGCATTTGTGTGTGTGTGCATTTGTGGTTGTGCATGTATGCATGTGCACAGCACCCACCCCCATCTTTCCCTTTGGGTTGTTACTACTAGAAGCTGCAGGACAGAGCTAGAGCAAAGAAAGCAACACATATTACTAAACTGATAAGATATTTAATGAGTATTGCATGTTATCACTGGTGTGAGATCCACCGACACTACAACGTCATCGTGTAAAAATATTAATAAATCCTATACATTGGTATTAAAACAGTATGATAGTGAAAGGGGGGGGGTATAATTCTGGACTTAATGCCGTCCAATGGTCGCGAAAGAAATTCTTTGTGAAACTTTATCTGTCACTTTAAATTATGTGACTATTTTTGTCAAAGATAATAAACACGTTATAGCTGAATATTTATGTTCTCCACTGAATAGCCCTAACAAACACGTTATAACAGACCAGCCCCTAACAAACACGTTATAACAGACCAGCCCCTAACAAACACGTTATAACATACCAGCCCCTAACAAACACGTTATAGCAGACCAGCCCCTAACAAACACGTTATAACAGACCAGCCCCTAAACAAACACGTTATAACAGACCAGCCCCTAAACAAACACGTTATAACAGACCAGCCCCTAACAAACACGTTATAACAGACCAGCCCTTCACCTGTATCACTCTACATGAGTCGCTTCATACTATTTTTTTCGTTAATAAGTTCAGAATTGTTATAATTTTTTTCTGTCTTTATTTGGTAAAAAATCCCATTAGTTCGTGATGGTTCAGGGCTAGTCAACTTTTCATAGTTCCTGTGACCAGTTGGTGACATTTTGTCACTAAGATATGACCATATAATATAATGCTTCATATTAGCTCCTAAATTGTCTCCGATTTTGACAATAAAAATAGTGTGCTCACTCAGGGCTCACTGTTCCTCTTGTAGTCTGTCCATCCACCATGTTAGGTATTGACATTATAACAACACCACCATATTCGAACAAGCCTTCATAGTGTTGTTGATCTTTTAAATGACCAAATTTCATCTGATTTTATCTAAATAATTTGCTGTAAAATTTTTTTTTTTTTGCGCCATTATCGGGCGGGGTGTGTGTGTGTGACTAAATAGATGACAAACTGTATGTACTTTAAGGCTTACAAAACATAAACCCGTTTCATTTTATTGCAATGTTGGAACATTCATCAGGAAAGTTGACTGTGCAGAATGATTATGATTAATTTTGTATTTAAACTAATATTTATTTTATATAAATTCATGAATTAGCATTTCTGTTTATTACCCAAAACTTCACCAATGGGAATTTTTATCTATTGTAGCAATAAACTGTATTTGAAAAACATTCGTTATTCTGCAGAAAAAAAAAGTAAATTAATTATAGACATATTTCTTTAAATATTTAGTGCAGTAATTCTCAGACCAAATAAGAAAACTTAACGATTTTTAGCAACCCACAAGTCAAGAAATAGCAAAAAAAATTAAATTAAAAGAAAAGCTAAAATGAAATAAAATATAGTTTCTATAAAGTGATTTTTACAAGTTTTGGTGACGAACTTCAAATCAGCTCGCGAGTCGTTTTACACACTTTGCGAATCACTGATCTCATTTATAATCGATAAGTTCGGTGAATATTTTTTGTTTGATTTTAGTTTATTTTATTATTGTTTGTTTGTTTATGTTAAAAAATACAGCAACATGACTACTGCTAAATCCCAATCAAGTAATGATTCTCATTTGGTGGAATACAGTTACATTATTTATGTAAATGAAAACTGGTACTTCTGTTATGTAAATGATAACTGGTACTTCTGTTATGTAAATGAAACTGGTACTTCTGTTATGTAAATGAAAACTGGCACTTCTGTTATGTATATGATAACTGGTACATCTTTTTCATCTTGATTTTTTTTTAATCACACGACCAAACAAAATAATTCTGTGATAAAGCAAACATTCTGATCGTTGCTTTTTTTTATCAATAAACAACAACTCTATTTTTTTCCCCAGCCTTTATCTCTGCTAAATCAAAATATATCAACGAGCAGTGTATCTACCTAACACAAAGTTTTTTCATGACAGAAAACGCCAGTTTTCAAAGCCACTCAGGAAAACATTTGAGCTAATTAATAAACTGATTAATGAGACATAAGTTTGCCCTAGAGGCCAGCGGTAACGTGGTAGTTAAATCTATGACGTTCGAAGCCTGTCGCGGCCCGTTCACTCGCCAACACCCTGAACTGGTATTTACACAAATCGACCAGTACAAACACATTTGAGGTCGAAAGAAAAAATAAAACTGGATTTTTTTCTACCTAAACCGTTTAGGTCGAATTAAATACATTTACTAATCACACAATAGACTATATCGGAGAATGTAGTTGAATACATTTACTAATCACACAATAGACTATATCGGAGAATGTAGTTAAATACATTTACTAATCACACAATAGACTATATCGGAGAATGTAGTTAAATACATTTACTAATCACACAATAGACTATATTGGAGAATGTAGTTAAATACATTTACTAATCACACAATAGACTATATCGAAGAATGTAGTTAAATACATTTACTAATCACACAATAGACTATATCGAAGAATGTAGTTAAATACATTTACTAATCACACAATAGACTATATCGGAGAATGTAGTTCTTTTGATGATCAAAAGCAAACAAAACATCTATTTATCATACGACAATGTCAGGTCATCATATAACACTATCATCTCATTACAAGCCAATGCCATGGTATATCATACGATGAAATCACGTCATCACCAGGCAACGTAATTTCTATAATTTCACAAAGTTATGTCATCATACGACAATATCATGATTTCTTATGACGACGTTATGTCATGTCATCATGTGACAGTGTTATGTCTTTGCATGATCTGACAATTTTATGTCCTTATCCAAATACATGAGTTAAATAAGTCAACGCCCCCCCCCCCAATCATGTGTGAAATTTACTTTTAAAAAATTGTTACCGAAAACCAACCATGTTTACACCTTTTTTTTGGGGAGGGGGGGATATTTCTTAATTTAGTGACCGTCATCATATTGTGTGACGCAAATATGGTTAAGAAATGTACCTCGCAACTAACTATAATTAAATTAAATAACAACATTGAACTAACACCTGTCAAAGTATGCAACAGTTTTCCATTTCCACCCCACAACGCTTCTCCGATCCTGGATAGTGCGAAGGCCGAATGAACGTGGGTTGAATAATTGAGAGTTAACAGTATGGTCGATCACACATTATATATATATATATATATATATATATATATATATATATATATATATATATATATATATATATATATATATATATATATATTCAATTGCCTATAATGCGAGGTTAGGGTTAGAAATAGGTCATGGTCAATTGCATACAAATGTAAGGTCAACTGTATAAATGATATATGGTCACTTACATAGTAGATTATATATACTATATTGCCTATTTCAAATATTTAATTAATTTATTTTTTAAACGGAAATTTTTCTAGTTCAGGTCACCATGTTAAATTTATGTCATAATTAAAAATAATGAGGTCATACGTATAAAATGTTAATTCATTTAATAACTGATTGAGTTTTCTCCAACGCCCAGGTATACATCTCTACGCATCCAATCATCAACCCTGTAATTTATAAATAGCTGGACAGCCAATCCCAGGGTTCATGATGATTTCAAACCACCAGGAGAGATAACCCTCAGGGGGAGAAAAATGGACGTCACACCTAAGACGCTCCTATACATATCCAGAGTGTCTTCCCCTTTATAAAGAAAAGAGCGAGCACTCAAGCCAAGAACGACAAGTACTTTACTATTTTTTTTTAAAACGACAGCAAGCGAATAACCAGTATACACCAACAACTAGTAAACATGAACCAATTTTTACCAATCGTTCTTCTGCTGGTATTGTCAAATTTTTTTGTTGCTTTAGCTCAATGGGGCAACCCAGGCCAATTTGGCCCTGGACAGACGTCTCCGTTCGGAACTGGACAGACGTCACCGTTCGGAACTGGACAGAATTCTCCGTTCGGCAGTGGACTATCGCCGTTTCCTTTTGGACCAGGGGGTGGTAATCCAATGTTCCCTGGTTCCGGCCCAGCATTCGGACCACCCTACGGTGGGAACGGACTCTTTGGTGGTGGACAAGGATTACCTCAACGTAAGATTATTATAACAATTAATATTTAAGCCTAATTGTTCATTTAGAGACCAAAAATTAAACCTAAAAATACCATCAAAGTTGTGCAATTTTCTCGAAACAAAGTTTGAGATTCAATTACGTTTAACTGTTTTATTTATAATACTTTTTTTTTAATAGCTATATTTGCTAATTTTTTTTCTTTTAGAACATTAAAGAAAAATATTTATTTCTTAGAGCTAACAAAGCAATCCATCGGGAAAAAAAAAACAATAAAATTTGTCCAGAAATGTTCCTAGCTACATTTTCTATTATACGGGCAGTAGTTTTGAAAAGTTTGACTACATTTCTCGCTTTCCTAACAGTTGTGAAATTTCTTTGAAATATAGAGTTCGATGCAACAAATCAATTTGTTTTCCCTCTTGTTCTAGATAAAAAAAAACTATTCAGTTATTAAATAAAAACGTAGTCCAAAGTCTTTATAGTTTTATTTATTACTCACACAATATTTTTTTTGTTAATTCTTCTTTAGTAAGAATGCTCAAATTTGACACACATGTAGAAACAAAATGTCTAGTCAATAAAATATCATCTTTTGGAATAACAATCTTTTAGATGGGAAAAATACGAATGAAGATTATGATATCAAACAAATAACAAATACGAAAGTACCATATGCTCTAAACAGTAACATATTGGTGCAACACAGTGAATATTCTTTAAGTCTTATATAGACCAGTCAAATGAGTCTTACACAGACCAGTCAAATGAGTCTTACACAGACCAGTCAAATTAGTCTTAAATATGTAACAAACAGAAGCAAGTTTAATTATTTTTTTGATAAATAAATATTAATTTAAAACATTTTTAAAAATGTGTTTATTAAAAGATGCTAAAAAGAAAAACAAATTTAAAATAATAAAACCTTAGGGTGGTTACATCATACAAATATTTATATTATCATTTCTAATTTAAAAGGCGCTGGTGTATATCGGTACGCCTGTGAAATATTGTTAAAATATTTAAATGCTATATTTACATTAAACCAATTAATTTATACAGCTATAAATTAAAATAAATCTTCATCGCTGCTGAATAAACAAACCCATAAAACTGTTATATAAACATAAACCTATATCCCAGTCAAATTAACATAAGTCTACATAAAATTTGTAACTTAAAAAACATAAAACTATATAGTTGTGGGACAAAACAAACATTTTTAGCTGTTAATGAATATATATATATATATATATATATATATATATATATATATATATATATATATATATATATATATATAATTGTAAAATTAAAATAGCCAAATTTAGCTTTTAAATTAAAATAAACCTATATTGCTGTTAAAACCTATTTTTACTGTCAATCTAGAATCATTCCAACCACCACAAGTGTTGACATGTATAGGATTCAACGAAGCACTGGACCGTGTCAAGATTACCCTCAGACCAGAGCCTGTGAGTAATTTGTTACTTTGGGCCTGGGGCTAGTAACTAAACAGGGGGCCCTGATTTTGCGAAATAACAAACCGTATCACTGGTGAAATGTAATAGATCCTTCCTTACACCGTGAAATGTAATATATCCTTCCTTACACCGTGAAATGTAATATATCCTACCTTACACCGTGAAATGTAAAAGTTTTGCCCCCCCCCCAGTTGGGCATAAGGCACAATCTTACTGTACCAGTTGGGCTTTAGGACAGTGGCGTAGCGAGATTTACTCGCGCCCGGGGCACATTACATGTTTAGCGCCCCCCCCCACTTGAAAACTATATAATATTATGTATAATATGTACCGTTTGGCGCCTATTTGTGATTAGCGCCCGGGGCACAGTGCCGGCTTTAGGTATAGGCGATATAGGCAGCTGCCTAGAGCGGCATTATTTCAAGGAGCGGCAAATTCCAGCAAAATAAAAAAAAAATTAAAAATATAAAAATTAAAAATATAATAAATAGATTTGAGAAAGTGTAGAATTAAATAAGAGCACACAATTGCTTAGAGTGGCGACAACAAATAAGTCACGTGGATTAACGCTCTATCTTAATTTATTACATCACTATTATGACATCACTATTTTCAAAATTATTTTCTTCTTTTGCATTTAACAAAATTAGATTTAGATATAATGGATGATCCTGCTAAATGGCCAGATATAAGTGATAATATTCGTTGTTTTCTTATTCAGCATGATCCAAAGCAAATCAAATTTGAGTCTGGTTATCCAAAAGATGAAAGTGGGAGACAATTTTCTAATTACCACTATACACGAAAACTTGCTAACGGAGAAACTTTAAGTAAATCTGCCTTAGCAACACATGGCAGTTGTGACTGGAAAAATATGTCAAGTATATTGCAGCATCATGAAAAATCTCCAGATCATTTAACCAGTTTTCATGAGTGGAAAGAATTAAAAATGAGGATAACAAATAATAAAACTATTGATGACGTGAATCAGCGCCTTATAAATCGTGAAGCGAAACACTGGAAGGATGTATTAGAAAGAATAATATCTTTGGTGAGAGTACATGGAGTTCAAAATTTACCCCTGAGAGGTCAGTCTGATCGGTTATATACACCTCATTAAGGAATTTTTTTGAAATTTGTTGAAGTTATTGCTGACTTTGATCCGGTAGTGAAAGAACATACAAGACGTTTTAAATCAGATGAAATTCATAACCATTATTTAGGAAAAAATATTCAGAATGAGATCATTCAACTGTTGAGTAAGGAGGTAAAAGAAAGTGATAAATGATCCAAAATGCAAAATATTACGCTATAGTTCTCGATTGCACACCTGACGTCAGTCACAAAGAACAGATGGCAATGATTGTTAGCAAGGCCGTAGCCGGGGGGGGGGGGCTAGGGGGCTGCAGCCCCCCCCCCAATTAATTTTAAAAATCAAATTTTATTATAAAATATACTTCTTTATCATTGTGTTCCAAATTTTTCTTATATAAAACTCTCCGCACAGCCCCCCCCCCAAACCGCATAGCCCCCCCCCCCAAACAAAATCCTGGCTACGGTCTTGATTGTTAGTTTTGTTACAGCAAATGAATCGACAAATGACAAACCTTCAGAAGTTTCTATCAATGAACACTTCATTGGATTCGTAGAACTTGAAAAATCTACAGGTGCAAGTATGGTGGAAATTTTACTTAAAGAACTGTCATATTCGGGCATTTATCTATATGATATGAGGGGACAATGCTACGATAACGGAGCGAACTTGCGGGTAATACATAATGGTGTCCAAGCAAGAGTTAAAGAGCTAAATCGAAGAGCCTTTATGTCCCATGCAATGTGCATTTGGTGGTGAATAATGCCGTAAACTGTTGTTTGGAAGCAGTACGGTTTTTTTTTGAGGTAATTCAAAATATATACACCTTTTTTCTACATCAACACATCGCTGGAAAGTATTGTTAGAATATGTCAAAAACAAAAAAAAAAGAGGCAGCAGGTTTAACTGTTAAAAAGTTATGCGCAACACGCTGGGAAAGTCGAGTTAATGCTGTGAAGGCAATTCGATACCAAACTGTTGAAATTTACGATGCACTCGTTTCAATTGCTGATGACATTTCACTTTCTGGACCACGCGGAACCCAGTCCCGTGCAGAAGCTAAGGGAATTGCACAAAAAATGCTCGATTTCAAGTTTATTTGTTCATTATTGATTTGGTATGATGTTTTATTTGAGTTCAATATATCTAGCAAAACATTTCAAGAAAAAGATCTTGATTTAAAGAAATCAATTCAACAATTGAATGCAACTAAAACTGTGCTCCAGAATTATAGAACAGCTAAAGGTTTTGCTAAAGCAATTACAACAGCTAAATCATTGGCTGAAGAATTTGATATTGAGTGCAATTTACCTACGGAAATACAAATAAGATCTCGACTAAGAAAGGGACAATTTGACTATGAAGTTTCAGATGATCCAATTCTCGAGCCAGGAATGAGTTTCAGAGTAAACTTTTTAACCAAATATTGGATACCGCAATTCAATCAGTTATTGATCGATTTATGCAGTTAACATCTCAAAGTGATTTATTTGGATTTTTGTATGACATTAAAACTGGAGAAATGTGATAAAAGAGAGGTTTTCACAGATTGCATGGACCTTCAATTAGCTTTAACATCTGAAAACGAAGATTCAGCAGACCAGCCCCGTAGCCAAGGGGGGAGGCACTGGGGGGCGTGCCCCCTCGCTAGGTATGAAGTGCCCCCCCCCGCTTAAAAAATAAGAAAAGAGGAAAAAATAAAGAAAAAGTAAAGGTGCCCCCTTGCTGGGTATTGGTGCCTCCCTGCTTACTTTGATCTAGCTACGGGCCTGCAGCAGACATTAATGCAACAGAACTGTGTGATACAAGGAGAATTACAGAAAAATCAAGCCCTAGAGTTATATTAGACTATCTATGTGGAATGGACTTGGTTGCTCTTTTTCCGAATGTGTATATTTCATTGCGAATTTTGCTTACACTCCCGATAACAGTGGCGAGTGCAGAGAGAAGCTTTTCGAAGCTCAAACTCATAAAAATATATCGTCGTTCTACAATGACTTAGCATCGTTTGGTTGGTTTTGCTACAATATCTATAGAGAAAACGATTGCAGAAGATTTGGATCTGACCGAGGTAATTGAAGAGTTTGCCCCTGCAAAAGCTAGAAAAGCATATTTTTCTTGAATTCTCTTTAATCTTTTTAATGCTTAATAAACATGACATTTCATTTTTTTTTAATTTTTCATTACTTTTTTTAACTTAGCAAAAAAAAAAACTTCCTAAAATATACTACGTATACTTAAAACTCTTTAATTTTTATAAAGTTGCCAAATTTTAAAAATTTCTTATGAAGAATGAAGACCAGTAATAAAACTATAAATCAGCCCCGTAGCGTGAAAATTCTACAGCAGGGGCCAAACATTCTGCACAGTCACGAAATAAGGCTGAGAATTGCGGCTTTAGCTTGTTTTCATGTTCAGCCACCCATCGAAACTACATTGTATTAGTGGGACGGATGTCCGAGTGGTGTATATTGTAGATACTCGACTGTCGACCTGAGAGTCCTGGCCAGGCAATAGCAGGGGGCCAGGTAATACATTTTACTAAGTAGAACAAATAAGCAGGAAGGGCCAGACAAAACGCAGGGGGCCCGCCCCCCCTGCCCCCCCTGCTCCCCCCCGCACGCTACGGGCCTGCTATAAATACATCATATTTTTATTTTCATATTTTGGATTTACTTCAAAATAAATAGCATTTATAGAGTTTTCTTAGAAAAATGAAACTAAAGAGGGCGGCATTTTTGTCCTTGCCTATATCACAAAAATGTCTAAGGCCGGCACTGCCGGGGCATGATGCCTCCTTGAACCCCACACTACGCCACTGCTTTAGGCAAAATTATAATGTTCCAGTTGGGCATTAGGCACAATCCTACTGTACCCGTTGAGTAAAAATGCCCTCTACACCGACAAGTTTTTTTTTTTTTTTGTAACGTTTATAAACGCAAACATAAAGAAATGGGGTCGCACTATAAATATTTAAAAACAAATTGCACAGAAGAAAGTGTGAATGTATATAATGGTCAGTGACGTATTGATTGACATTTTATGAACCTCTGGATTAGTTTTTTTTTAATGTAATGTTTGGTTTTGACATTTTCCTTTTTTTTTCTGCCATTTATCTGGGTGAAAGTAGAAATTAGATGATGTAATTTATGTTTACACCAATCACATCAGCTGTGAAAACATCACATTACAGTTAGTGACAAAAATTAATATTGACTCTGACAGCCAATACAAACCACGTTACTTTTTATTTCATCATAATATAGCTACAACATTAAATTTAGCGTTTATTAAATTTGTTTTGTTTGCCAAGTTTAAGTTTATGTGTCGGCTTATGTCTCTGATTCTTGCAATCCTATTGATTTCATTAACTTCTACAATTCAGCTTTAAATATTGAACACTTATTTACTCTTGACGACTAATTTAATATTTTCAAATACATTCATTAAATTCTTGTTAAATTAATAAACAAAATTGTAAAAAATTAATGTTTATACGAAAAATACTGAAAGATCATGTTAAAATTGTAACAATATCATTATACAACGTTACCAAAGAAAGTAATTCGCTTCGGACTGTACAACATTTTAATTGACTAAAACATTATAAAATAGTGTATAATCATTGAGAATACCCACACGATTAGTATTTCCTATCCACTGGACACTGAGAAGTGAAAATTGATTTCAGATTTCCCCAAACTTGACACTACAACAGTAAATCAAACCATTTTTAATAAAGTGTGTAAAAACAATAAGCCTTTTGCATCAGGCTCGGTGTTCTCTAAAAGCGATATGTGCTACTCACCATTCACTTTGCATTTCAGAACGGCAACTATATGGGACAGAACCCAGCCTTCCAGTTTGGTTCCCCCAGGGAGCTGCAGAAACAGGACTGGAGAATCAGCGCCATCTACATCCCTGCAGGAAGTACTGGAACCGTCAGTCCAGCTGGAACCAGCTCTCTGCTCGGACAGTTCTACTTGGCCATCACCCGTTATGGCCGCACCGATGGTAGCTGTGCTGGTCTTGGCGGAATCTTACAAGTGAGAAATACCATCACTAGATACTTAGTCTATTATATGATACCATCACTAGATATTTAGTCTATTATAGGATTCCACCACTAGATACTTAGTGTATTATAGGAAACTATCAGTAGATACTAAGTCTATTATATGATACCATCACTAGATACTTAGTCTATTATATGAAACCAATACTAGCTTATTATGTCATCAATAGATTTTGGTTTTAGTAATATTCGAAGGCTTTTATAGCCAACCTGTGGCGCATGCGCCAGATGGGACGCAAAGGGTGTTTGATTTTGGTCCTTGAAGGGGGGGGGGAGTTTTGAACCACACTGGTTTAGGGATAAGGTTCAGACTTCCTTTAATTCCACTGTAGATTTTAGTTAGAATTATAAAGCAAGACTATGTGGGCAAATAAATAACTCAGAAACCACGAGTACTAAGTATCATTGTGAATGAAATCGATTTAAGTATAAGGTGGAATCTTTTAAGTTTTAAATCTATATTATTAAAAAAAAAAATTTCCCTGATCCCTTACGGCCCATAGTTAATCTGTTTCATCTATCACAACATAAAAAGTGAATGTTTGGTAAGAACTATCCCCAGCCTCCTGTACTTCCCCCAACCTAATTCAGGCACTAATTTAAAGTTGGGCTGACTTGGGAGACTTTCATCCGGATTTAGGGAAATTCCCCCTGGTTCTCACCGAGGAACAAATCCGAAACTCTCAGGTACAGTCGAGCATCCGCCCACATCTTATTATAATTTTAGTTGAATCTTCACCATTTGCAGTAATATTCATTTCTCGGTAAAACTGTATTTCAGAACGATGACCTTATCAACCAAGGACAGACGTCCAGAGGAGGTAAATGAACTGTTAAGAATGTTGTTTAGAATGTTTTGACACATTAGTATAACTAACTAGTAATTTATTGAAGTCTAACAGTTAGTTTGGAGTTTGTTTTATTACTTATGTTATAAGTCATTGCAAGTTATAGTTCTACGTTACGTCTAGAGGTGGTGTCCAGTTTATGCCGGTAAGTGGTGCATAGATTATATCTATAAGTGGTGCACAGATTATGTCTATAAGTGGTGAATAGATTATGTCTATAAGTGGTGCACAGATTATGTCTACAAGTGGTGCACATATTATGTCTATAAGTGGTGCATAGATTATGTCTATAAGTGGCGTATAGATTATGTCTATAAGTGGTGCACAGATTATGTCTATAAGTGGTGCACAGACTATGTCTACAAGTGGTCCACATATTATGTCTATAAGTGGTGCACATATTATGTCTATAAGTGGTGCATAGATTATGTCTATAATGGTGCATAGTTTATGCCTAGAGCTGGTGCCCAGAATTTGTCTAAGGTGGTGTCCAGTGTTGTCAATGGGTGACTTTCAGATTACGATTATATGTGGTGTCCAGTTGTGCCATAATGGTCACTTTGTGTATTACTATTTTATGTAGCTATTGTGATCAACAAAAACGTGACTCTTGTATTGTTTTAAAAAAATCCTCTCTTTACAATCATTACGATTTAAATTACATGTTTCATTTTTTTTATCCACAGCAAACCAATACTCACAGTA
This sequence comes from Bulinus truncatus, assembly GCA_021962125.1. Lineage (NCBI taxonomy): Eukaryota > Metazoa > Mollusca > Gastropoda > Planorbidae > Bulinus > Bulinus truncatus. The sequence goes on from JAGDYQ010000094.1 coordinate 2,873,014, forward strand.
CGGCAACAATATGTTTGGTCAAATGTCTTTCCCGTGAGTTAAATAAATGTCTCATTTAGCACAACAGCTAGTTATAAGTAACTGTAAACTCCAAAAATATAAATTACATAAATGTATCCAATTGTTATTTCTATTTTTTGTTTGTTTACCAGACCTGGATTTATCCAAGATCCAATCGTCATCAGCCAGGGTGGTAATGTTTACTCTGGTGTTGTTAGAGATTTGTCTGAAGCTGACCTGAGAGGTCGCGGAGTAGCAGTAAGTGAACACACACACACTCACACGCGCGCGCGCAAACATATTTCATTATCATCATCATTAATTCATTGATACATTTTGTCGATGGTGCAAAAAAAATGGAAACCTTTTTGAAAAAGTTAAGCCACCTATTTTTCGTTAAGTTATAATTTTTTTTTAATTTGTTGAAACTAAACATTTAACTTAATATTTTGAGTTTAAATTAAAGTCTAGCCAAAACCAGTTAGTACTCTCACTGAGATATATAAATAGATAAATAAACTGATAATTATTTTCCCCTTAAAAACATTTGCTGCTTGTTGATTGATAGTTGAAAACTGCTACAAATAGCACCTACTGTGATGGATTCATTCGAATGTCCACACATGTCCACATAACATGCCCACACAACATGTCCACACAACATGTCCACACAACATGTCCACACAACATGTCCACACATTTCCACACAACATGTCCACACAACATGTCCACAAAACATGTCCAAATCATAAACTTACCCTTACTGATCAATGTTTAAAGTAGTTTTTTAAAAAATATTGCTAATCAAACAGATTTGTCTGGACCAACTGTGCATGAAGCCAACCACCACCTGTTGCTCTGTTGTGAAGGATTCAATGCCAGCGACTGAGACTGTTGGTCTACCAAGTTACGGTGAGTACTGAAATTAGACTTGCTTTGCACTGGAATACAATACATGTTTGATCTGTGTACATAGTAGCAAGGCTGTTTTTTTTTGTGTGTTTTGGCGGTGCGATGTTGATATAGGCCAGTGGTTGGTACATATTAACAAGCATACATTATCGCATAGACCTAAACATTCTATATCTGAATGAGCTATACATACTTCCAGGGCCGGCCTGACGAATTGCAGGGCCCAATTTAACGGATGCTTGCGAGACCCCTCTTCTAATTTTTTTTTACATTAACATGACTGATAGTGATATGCTAAATGTAAATTGCTGGGCCCCTTCCAGGCGTGGGGCCCAATTTCGAGCAATCGGTCAAATATACTTCGTATACATTGTCCAGCTTCAGTGAACTATGAATGATTGATATACACTGTCCAGCTTCAGTGAACTATGAATGATTGATATACACTGTCCAGCTTCAGTGAACTATGAATGATTGATATTCATTGTCCAGCTTCAGCGAACTATGAATGATTGATATACATTGTCCAGCTTCAGTGAACTATGAATGATTTATCCAGCTTCAGTGAATGAATAACTGACCAGCTTTGAACTATGAATATGAATGATTGATATACATTGTCCAGCTTCAGTGAACTATGAATGATTGATATACATTGTCCAGCTTCAGTGAGCTATGAATGATTGATATACACTGACCAGCTTCAGTGAACTATGAATGATTGATATTCACTGTCCAGCTTCAGTGAACTATGAATGAGTGATATACAAAATATCCAACTCACCAAACTATGAATCCGAAGCATGAAACTTCTTAAAAAATCTAATGCTATTTTAAGCACTGATATTTTTTTAATAATATATCGACAGTCAATAAAAATTATTTAAACATTCAAATAATAATTTTTTTTTTAAATCTTCGTATTTGAAGAAAGCAGCTCATTCTCAAGGTCCAGTGCCAAACCTAGGGATTCGAGGGCCCCGGGGGACTCGGCCTCTTTGAGGGTCCCTGTATGTTGACATTTGATACCATGACATGAGATAATGTACTTAATATTTAATGTAAAAAAAATGGTGAGGCCCCCCTCAAGCTGGGGCCCGGGGGGACTTTCGAATTTGGACCTCCCTCCCCTCACCCTAGGTACGCCTCTGTTCTCACCATACTTGTTCAGATGTCTTCATATATATATATATATTAAAAACAAAACATATAAATAGATATATACATACAGTAATGTGTTAATAGCATATTGTTGTTGTTGTTGTTGTTATTGTTATATAATTTAATTTCAATATACTTTTATTTTTCCTTATTGTTCTAGTTGGTCCTTACAGCGGAATCAAATTGAGTTCAGGAACTAGTAAGGATTTATTTATTTATAATTAACATTACAAATGTATATAATATCATTTCGCGTTCACTATAATAATACGTCATGTGCATGATATAATGAGTCACATAGAATAACTTGACTTCAAGTCTTTGACGTTAAGAAAATAAATGAAACAGTTTTAAAACGGTTACAAATGTTGTGGAAGTTGATAAATAACATATGTCATGAAACATTTTTTTAAAATTAATCATTGGACTTATAAATATATACATATAAGGAGGGGGGGAATGGAGTAATGATGATTTTTATTGTTAAATATTTGCCGGATTTAATCCAACGAAGAGCCACAATTTGGGAGCCATCATTATATGACATATTTAACTAAGGGCGTGGCAGCACAGACAACGAATGAAATGTATTGAAATTCCTAAACATGGTGGATAATCTAACTTTACTGTCTATGTTGAAAAATGTATCCATTTAAAAAAAAAAAACAAGTTTAGTTTAAGCTATCCCTAACCATATCCCTATCTCTAACCCTAATCCTAACCCTTTTCCTAACCTTAATATAATTGCCGGTACCCGAAAAAAAATGAGTACTCCCGCTAACCCTAATATAATGGCGCTTGATGTTACCGTAGCCACTTCGTTTGTAAAAAATAGTATATGTTGTATACACTAATCTGTTCCTGTTGTTGTTGTAGGTACAGGCACTGGGGTGTCCACAGGTACTGGCACTGGAGTGTCCACAGGAACAGGCACTGGAACAAGTTTCACAGGAGGATTGTTCTAAATGAAACATATCACTTGAAACAAAATAATAATAATAATAATAATACAGCCAATAACATTCAACGAAATATTGCAACAAGATTAAATGAAGTTAAATAAAGAACAAACATTACGTCATTTCTTGTTTTATGTTTATGTTTTATTTTTTTTATATCTTTGTTTTGTTTTTGATTCGTTGTTGTTATTATTATTTTTTTTTTGGAAAGTTACAGATTTTTTTTTTTCAATCATCAGGAAAATAAATCTTTTAAAAGTTGGAAAAATGTATCACAGATTTTATATATATATATATATATATATATATATATATATATATATATAAATATATATATATTTCTAGCCCCTCGGCCCGACAGAAGCGTCCAGCCCTGACGAACGTCTTATCTTGGGCCCACTGTAACTTGTATGTTTGGGGGAGGGGGTAACGTGGACGCACCTACCATTATAGACGGCCATGCTTCATTCATAATTTGTTCCATTCATTTCTCGGTATGAACTTTTGATATATGAATATACTTCCGTTTTACTATTTTGATGACATCATAAAAATTGATGGTGTATTTAAATAACAACAAATAAAATGCCAGGTAGCTCCCATCACCGACTTTCAGTTTCAAGTCTGTAAACAGTTGACTATTATATCTAACGGTAGAAATCTTTTGAGACATTAAGGTCAGGGGTCATGTCTTTGGTTAAATTGAATGGTAAACTAATGTATGTTTAGCGTCTCTCAAAGCTGGGGAAATCTTAAAAATTAGCCAAAAATGTATTTCCGCGTTTATACGTTGATGTTGTTGTTGTTTATTAAATGGGTTGTGCTCATGTTGTGATTATCTGCATCACTTACCTAAGTAAATACTTTATGAAAACTACATGCGCTGATGGTGTCCCAGCGCGGCTCTTCGTTTCAGTTGTTGAAGCTCTCAAAATGTGGGTTTTTTTTATCTTGTAAGTTTAATTACTTTTTCGAAAAAAATTTGATAAATTGACTTTGGTGCAGCACTTTAAAGTAATTTTTACCATATAAAAACAGCAATGCCTTTCTTTTCTACATCATGCGTGACCACCTCCTGATATAGGTCAGGTTAAGTTCATGTTCTATACAAGGTAAGTGCTGGCAGGACAATACAACTGGAACCCCTGGACCAGACACATAATAGGCAACCCAAAAGACAACAAAAAAATGACAGCATAAGTGGGAGCTAGGGAACAGCTTGGAGTAGGATACTGTTAAAATAGGCATCCATGTTTGAAACTGATGTTTTGTTTCAATTTGATCAGGTTTTGGTTGTTAGGGTGGACTACACTAGTGACATGGAGACTGAACTGAAGAACTTGTTTTTTGTAAGTAGGCAAACGGAGGAATTCGTTCCAGAGATCAAACACAACAGCAATATGCTGCTGTATCTTTACGTTGCAGTGACGATCTTCGTTCTAGTTGTGTAAGTAAGGAATAAATCATTTGTGTACGTGATGAATAAATCAGTGGCGTAAAAGATGAATACATAATTTGTGTAAGTGATGAATAAATCATTTGTGTAAGTGATGAATAAATCATTTGCGTAAGTGATGAATAAATCATTTGCGTAAGTGATGAATAAATCAGTAGTGTAAGTGATGAATAGATAATTTATGTAACAGATGAATAAGTCATTTGTGTAAGTGATGAGTAAATCATTTGTGTACGTGATGAATAAATCAGTTGCGTAAGTGATGAATAAACCAGTAGTGTAAGTGATGAATAATAATTTCTGTTATGGATAAATTAATCATGTGTGTAAGTGATGAATAAATCATTCGTGTAAGTGATGAATAAATCATTTGTGTAAGTGGTGAATAGAAATGTGTATATGATATGGAGAATTTATGTATGTAAGTTTTGAGTATATTAAAGTAACTAGTGTACCTAATCGAGAAATCAGCTAGGCTGTAATGAGGACATTAGTTTCGAATAGATTGATCTCAAAACAGGGTGGTTTGGCAGCACGTCTTTGTATGATCTCATGAACTATTAATTAATTAACTCGACTGTCATGACAATCATTGTGTACGGCACAAACTGTAGTAATTCTATCAATGTATTCATGTAATCTTAATAGCAGCTGTTCGGGCCCCAACCAAACCAGTTTGGAAGGCCTCTTCGACAACCACTCAGAAGAGCGAATAAATAAATTGTCTTCTAGCATGGGTCCGATTAACTTGTTGGGGTGGGGGAGGGGTTGAGGGGGGCATGGACTTACATTTATACCTCACTGTGTACTACTGTGTAGGTGTATGAGGGTATCGCTGTGCATATTGTTTACATTTATACCTCACTGTGTACTACTGTGTAGGTGTATGAGGGTATCGCTGTGCATATTGTTTACATTTATACCTCATTGTGTACTACTGGGTAGGTGCATGAGGGTATCGCTGTGCGTATTGTTTACATTTATGCCTCACTGTGTACGTGTATCGCTGTGCATATTGTTTACATTTAAACCTCATTGTGCACGTGTATCGCTATGCATATTGTTTACATTTATAATTCTGTGTAACTGAAAAGAAGAACTGCAAGCCATAGGTAAATGTTTAATCATGGTGGTACATATAATAGACCCATGTATATTTAATTATTAAACCAATAGGCCCATGTATATCTAATTATCAAACCAGGTTGAAAGGTATAGCACAGGCCATCTTCAGTGCCTTGAGAAAATCAATCGATAATTTCAATGTAAGTATGTCACAATGTTCCCATTTTTCGATCTATTAGGTTTAAGATAAAATATAAAGAATTCGATTCTCATGTTAGACATTTTTTGAATATTTTTTATTAGACACAATCATACAAGCCCTGGTTAATATACCACGTGGCCCTGTCTGTTAGCGAGGGGTGAAGTCAGACAAACCACTTTTTTTATAAGGATAAATTGGAAATTGTTTATTAAGCTATCAAAAATGCTTCATAAATATTAATGTGTGTAGCATTGGGAAAAAAAAATCTGAATTTATCCCTCGCTCATAGACAGTATACCCCCAAATATTGATTTAAGCTGTAAACATAAGTCAGATAGTCAGATCATAAGTCAGATCATAAGTTAGATAATCAGGTCATACGTCAGATATTCAGATCGTAAGTCAGATAGTCAGATCATAAGTCAGATCATAAGTTAGATAATCAGGTCATATGTCAGATATTCAGATCGTAAGTCAGATAGTCAGATCATAGGTTAGATAGGTCAATCTCACATTTGTTTAACGCTTAGTCCAATCTTTTGTTGCCGCCATCTCAATGATGGGCTTTTTGAGGGGCGGGGTGATGATTAGCCGAATGGCTGGCTGCCTTCAGTTCGGAGATGAAGATACTAACTGTGTTCTGTGTTATATATATTTTTTTTCACAAAGAAATTCGAAAACAATCAGTATCTAATGTGCAAGTTAGGCGTTAGACTCAGAGAACAAAAACTGTAGCTGTATATGAACTTTTTATTTATTTCAGCAAACAAGGGAAGTAAATCGTAGGTAAGTCTTATACGGCTGTCGAGAAAGATAAACCAATTTACTCGTTGTCAGTCTGTTAAACTATTTCTAAAGAATTTTTTATACGTATTGGATTAAATGAAGCAGATGATATACTTGTATCTGGAGGTTATCACGTCTGTTGGTTTCTCTGTGACATTTTAAAATCTTTATTTGTTTATGTTTACCTGCCTAGCTACTTTCTCTGTGGCTTTTTTTTTTGTATTAATATTTTACCCCCCCCCCCCACACACACACACGTGCACATAATATTCCTCTCGACAGAAAACCAAAGAGGAAACGCCCCGACACCGTGATAAGTCAGGTGTACAGTACTGTCAACCTTCAGGTCTGTGGAGGAGACAATATCTCACGGGAGGAAGGCGGCCCGTCAAAGATTCAGAATGACTCCAGCAGCACGTGCGACCATGACGACAGGAGGTCGAGGCCGCGTCACGTGATCCCGCCAACCAGTCCGTTCCAGTCCTGCCTGACGTATCAGGATATCAGCAGCGGAGACAACCGTCAACCGAGGAAGGCCCCGAGGCCTGGGGCTGCCTACGACGACGACGCGCCAGCGACCCAATTCAACTCCACCATCTCCAAAACAACCTCCTCCGCCTGCTACAAGGACAACGTTGTGACGGAGGAGCCGCCCATGATTACGATGGAGCTGTATGAGAGTAAACCTTCCAACGTGGACCCCGCGCCCAGGACTAGGACGCAAGAGGGGGACGCGGTGAAACAGAAGACGAGGAGTAGCTGGACCCTGTGCACTGACCAGCAGGGCGGGGACAGGAGACGGGGGGAGGCCGACGCCGTAAGACTATTTGAGCTGAGTGGCTCCTCCAAGAAGATTGTTGCTCCGCCGCTCGTATTGAAACAAGGATCCCACGTCGTGTGCAGAGAAAGGGGTACAGTCGAGTCGAGGACGACTTGTCTGCACAGGTGGAGGAAGTGCACCGTGCTGGGACAGCGTGAGGACACAAGACAAGGGGCAGTCATCCCGGTTGTTCCTCCGGCTGACAAAGAAGACGACACGCGCCAGCCGCTTCCGTTGAGGCGACTCGTTTCACTGGTTACCAAGCCTGAAAGGGACGATGTTGACTCACACACACAGAAATACCAACAGCACGAAGACAGCGTGTATACAACCTGGGAGACAGAAGATAAAAACATGAGTGAACTCGAGACAAACTTGGGAGAATACCACACAAAACAGATGAGGCCTAGTGGCTTAAATAGTGTGCCGGCCGAAGGTATCCGGACAAATGAGTCGATCGTGGCCGGGGTGTTCAAGAAATTACGGAGCATGAAACAAATGTACAAACTAACTGCCGCCGACTATTTAAGGTACCAAGAGGCCAAGTATAGATTGTTGAGATATTTCAACATAAGAGCTCCAATCACAAAGATGCACCCGTTACATTTCCAATGGGGCGACTGCAGAAAACAGAGCAGTGCGAGGCAACAATATGACATTGTAGCTCAAGATCATCAAAAAGTTCGCGATTGCGAAAAGAATCATAATTATGAGAATTTTGGTGATTATAAGAAGATTTCCGGCTATGAAACAGTTTGTAAGTATGAAGAGGAATGCAATAACAAAATAGTGCGTGGCTATGAGAAAGCTAATTATTATAAAAAGGCGAAGGATTATGAAATAGATAATTGTTGTGAAAAAGAACGTGATTATGAAAAAGACCACGAACGAAATTGCGATAGCAAAATAGTGCGTGGCTATGAGAAAGTTAATTGTTGTAAAAAGGCGAAGGATTATAAAATAGATAATTGTTGTGAAAAAAAATGTGATTATGAAAAAGACCACGATAACGAAATAGTTCGTGGCTATAAAAAGGTTCGGAGCTATGAAAAGGTTCGCATGATTGAGTCGCTGACCTCGTTGAAAGACATCTGCCCTGACGCGCACAAAGGTAAGCCTCAGGTTCCGCAATGGACGCCCAGGAGGAATTCGGTCGCCGGGGCGCCGCAAGACGTGACGTTTCTTGTAAACACATTTGCAGCACGCGCCCCTGCGCTGCTGAAATAAAATCCAGCGCGCACATTGTGAGAGCGAGCAGGGTACAGAGCGCAGAGAAAACGTGCACGCTGACGATGAGCAACGACACCCCCGTCCCCAAACCCTGGAAGCTCTGTGACGTCAACCACGCAAGTGATTCAGACATTCTCCCCGAAGACAAAGAAATTTCACGCGAAGACTGTTTGGCACAAAGGAGCACGGCCGCCGAGCGCAGCAAATCTAAATGCGAGCGCTCCTCTCCGGGCCAGACAATGGAAACGTCAGCGTGTAATATCCTATTAACCCTGTGCACGTTTCTAGAGGCGAAAGAGAATGAGCAGCAAATCAAAAAGGGCAAGACTTCTGAAAGGGAACAAACCGATTCACACGAAGGCGAAGCTGTGGATGTCTTTACGACCCTGGCTGAATATACTCGCTGGAATAAAGGAACGGAAACCAGCGCTAACAGCGCACTGTCCGATAGAGAGACAACGGTGATATCCGAATACAGACCCAGCGTTATAGATAAACCAAGACCAAGTCCGAAACTTCCACCCATATCACCTTCGGGAATCCCCCATGAAAGAGTTCACGGTAAACCAGCCCTTAAGCAGCAGCAGCAACAAGCCAGACATAATCAAACCAGACTTCCGACACTAAAGACTAAAAGCCCCAGGCCGCTAACTTTGAAGCCGCCGTTGAAAATCAAGGCTGTGAGAGAAAAGAAACAACACAGCCCGAAACACAACCTGAAACAACTCAACGTGAAACAGCACAACCTGATCCTGGCAAAATCAAAGCAGTTGGACCTCGCCAACAAGTTCAGCGTGAAAAACTGGAAACGGGGTGTCCTGAAGAACATGAAACGCGACTTGGACAAGAAGATTAAAAATAAAAATAAACCTCAAAACGACAGAGGTAAAGTCGAGACGATGAACGAGAGTGTTCCAAGGAAAGACAGCGTGCACTCAATAGGCCACTTGGCGGACGACCAGGCGCGTGATCTGTCTCCTGGGTGCAAAGATTTTAAAGAAGGGAACCAGGGGAGCAGCGAGGTCAGGGTGTCCGCGCCAGAGGTCAGCGAATACTTTACAGTTCCAGAGTTCGACTGTTCTTACAGGTACCCAGATGTAGATGTCCCCGCGTCAGCCGTCAGCGAGGGAAATTTTCCTCTCCCCTCGCCTATCGTTCTGACCACCCTTAGGCAGGGTGTGGATAATGACCCACAGTCTTCCCCAGAAGCTCACAAAATTTCCCCGATATCACTAGATGTGCGAAACACCGCAGGAGAAACACCAGAAGCTGAAACCATCATCCTTCCAACAGGCAGCGGGGAAAATGGTCCACCACCTGCGTTTGTGGCGGAACAGTTGATAAAATTAGAAAATACCCTTGATCATAGAGAGACTAATAGTTTAGTGTGTGGGGTAGGCAGAGATGTCGGAACTTTACATTTTGAGCTTGAATTGGGCCATTTACCAGATTCTGTCGATATTTTGCAAGTGTGTCCAGATTCTGCAGCTGGAGTGCAAACTAGTGCACAGACGACGTTTCAGCAAGGCGAAAACGTTTTGAAGTCTACTCGTATGAAGGAAAACACCATCGTCTTTACAAATATCCTCGAAAATGTATTCGCCAGTGAAGATATCGAGGATGACTTTTTAGTACCGCCCATTAGAAAGAGACACGGCCCAGAATTTCACTGTCAAACTCCGTCTCTAGACTTTGAGAGAGTGGACTCGAACGTCTCGCCCCTCATTCAAAAAGACGTCGAAGACCGAAGCATTGATCTAAAAATAAAACCATCGGTCTCATGTGTCATTTCGCCGCGGTCACCTGACTGTGTTGGAGAGGACACGGTTCAACGACTGGCCGCGGAGTTGTTGAGATTAAAAAAACATTTCAGCCCGCCCAAGATTGACCCATCCAGTTTCACACCAGGGACGATGCTAGAGGGTTTAATTTGCCCACGGGGCAGCGCTGAAACTCGTCAGTTTCCGCCCGACTCGACGAAGCAGAGCTCTGCAGAGATTAACAACAAAGAAAGTCCAGAGAGGGCGGGGCTAATAGAGGTTGCAGGCGGTAAGAAAACCAGAAAAAGTACCACTGTTATTTGGAGCAGCGCTGAAATGAATGATCTAGTGAGACGCGGCGATAATAAATCACCGGCACACGGCAACACATTGACACCGTCACCCAGGTGCAGTCCGCTCACAATTAGCAAAGGAAACTCTTTAGATTGTATAGATATCCTGCATGCGCCTAATCAATCTAGCCCAGTTAAAACGACAGCCTGCCAGTGCCTACCTGAACAAGTCCTAAACCTTGGCTCGCTTGCTGTAGAGGTTGAAGCATTTAAAACATCTGTTGAAAACAAAAGCACTATGCCAGCAACCAAACTCAGAACATATCTGCAAGGCAGCAAATCTTTGGTAGTGGAGCACAGCGATTCCAATAAAGAGAACGAAGTAGAAGTTCGAAAATTCAGAAGAATCGTTCACGTCAACTCTGCCAACGTATTTCATCAAACTTCCAGCAGTAATCAGTCGGAGATTAAGATGTCGTCTGCCATTAGCATTGAAGAAATGAAGACGGAACCTACTCAAAAAGAACAAAGTTCTATTTCTCCAACTTTACCCAGAGAACTAGCCGGCAGTACCGATGCTGCAAAGAACAGAACGAAGGCTTTAAAGTCTTCTGGCATTATCACAAAGAAGTTTTCAATCCCCGTGAAATGCCCACTATCCAGAGGTAAAAACCTGCCATCCAACGAAATCGAGAGACAGTTCAAAGTGCACACGGTTAAAATGAATGGTGTCAAAGGTACGTATGTAAAATCTAACAGCCAGAACAAAATTGTGGACACAGAGGCAAAAGTTATTTCGGAAGATCAAACAAAGCGGTTCGATGACATTTGCCAGTTGAAATCTGATAGCTATACGACGAAACATAAATCCTTGGAGAATAACGTGAAGAATAACTGGGAAGGGACCCCGGCTTTTCAACGTAAACTTCAATTTTTGTTAAAAAATAACAAATACGTTTTCAATAAGAATGTGCAGGCGAGAAACGTTGCTTCCGTTATAAACAGCTCAACTGAACTTATTCTAAATAAAAAAAATTCAAAGGTCACATTGAAACTAGATGACCCATTACCAATAATAAAGTCCGGCACATATGACAAAATGCTCTCTAAAATGTCAAAGAGGAAACTGGACTTTTCAAAAGTGAGTCAATCAAAACCTGGGAAAAGTGCGCAAAGTTCAGGCAAGGAATCTGCCCAGCTAGAGTCCGCTTTAACTAAAGCCTTGTTTGCATCTGATGTACAAAGTACCACTAAACGTTTACTGAGTAGGAAGAAGGCATTGAAATACAAGCCAACAAAGTCGTTGTATACGGACCCCTTAAGCCCTTCAGAGCCGGTCCTTGAAGAAGAAGTGATCGCCTGCTCCAAAGTTCATTTCGAGACCCCGGAAATCCCCGACAAGCTACCGAAGTTTTCCTCCGATCATCTGTTGATGGAAACACTCAGACACCATTCACTGAGCCTCTCGAGACAAAACGCTGTGCCAGTCAAACCTTACGACAGGCGCATATTGCACCCAGCACAGTTTGAAGTGTTGCCAGATGTTTACAGCTCGCTTGTTACCAACTCTGAGCCAGCAGCGGATGATGCAACGGTTGACCGTCACAAACAAGGCGATGATAAAACGAAATCCAGTTATAAAAGTGACAAGAAACCCAACCGACAAAAACGCTCGTTCCATGATAAGCTACGTCTAAATAGAAAATGTCAAGCTCTGCGCGGCGTAACAGATAAAATTGACAATCAGACCTATGAGCATAACGAGTATCCGTTTTTACCGCAGACAAAAACAGGGTTAGACAGTAAAGGGGATGAACGAGAAATAAACTTTGATTACCTTGATTTAGGAAACCAACAGCCAGTTGGCAGCAGCAGCAGCCATAGTGAGGAAAGTCTATTGCAGACCATTACAACGAGTAGACGGTACAGTAAATTGTTGAAAGCTTTCACTGGAAGTCTGAAAAGTGATTCATTTAAAACCCTGAGCTCACTGTACAAGAAGAACTTTAACGAGCTGAGAAAGAGTGATTTGGTAGAAAACCCATTTGAAACACGTTTAACCAATCTGAGTTATCTGCTTCAAAGCTACAACGACGCCAATAAAGCACATTGCATGGCGTCTCCAACGGACCAAGCGCGATTCGCCACCAAAGACACGGTCAGCGCCGGCACTGACACGAGCCACTTGGCACAGATTAGCCACCTCAGGCTGTCGGCGTCCGAAAGTTCCTGCGAGGAGGTAAGCAAGTTCTCTTTCCCTCTGATCTCCTCGGCCCAAGACCTGAACCCCGTGAAATTAATCAAAGCCGATCTGGTGATGGGCCCCAGCGTCAGGACGAGTGACGACGACTCTGAAGGGCTCCTCCAGTCAGTGGGTCAGCGGCGAGCCAGGCCCCGCTGCCTGACCTCTGGGGACGTGTCAAAAGACGCTACCCTGAGATTTGACAACGCGGACCTCCAGAATCTGAGAATGTCAAACATAGACCCGATCATCACAGACGCTAAAATTCAGAATCTTCTCCACCGTCGCAAAGAAATGAAAGTTGATCACGTGATGATAACAGACTTACAAGAGCAGCTGCCGACCGTGGAAGAAAACAATGTGCTGGATATGTTGCTGTCACGATTCACTAGACCACGGCATAATAATGAGAACACTTTGACACTCGACGAAATTAATCATTGGTCCAAAAGTCCTAAAATAGGTAATGAAAACCCCGTTCAGGTAAAAGATATAATTTTGGATCTTCAAAATGACGAAATCATTTCTATGAATAGAGGAAAGCTAGAAGTGAACATGGAACATACGCCATGGAAGTGTAAAGAAAATTCGATTCCTAGAATAGAACAATTATTAGTTGCTAGCCCCCAGGTCTCACCGCGCCTGAGAGAAACAAGCGGGGGCGTCAGGACAGACGAATCTGGTGGGTCGCCAACGAGATGGGAGATGAAACTTAAAGATCTAGGTCATGTGTGCACAGCAGGGAGAGCTCAGCACTCACCTGGCTCAAAGTGTGACGCCGATGAAAGAAACAGGTACGCGTCGACTCCTATGACCTTGCAAGCTCTAGGAGACATTTTAATACGAAAAAGCTCGGAAATATATTCGTGTGACGGCTTCCGGCTGAGAAACTGTTTCAAAACGTCTGAGAAAAGTCCAGAAAGTCTAAAAATTAAAGACGTTACCAGCACAATAAATACTCTACGTCTTCTATATCCATCGAACCATATTGCTAATGTTAAATCAGATGCCACTAACCAAGACATGATTTTTTCAGATCAAAGAAAAATTGACTTACACCGAAGCTTGAGTTATTTTGATAAAATGGCAATGAAGAAAACTGGTAAGTCAACATCTTTCGGTCAATAGCAATAGCGTTGAAATAGATACGTGTATTAATTAGTTCGGGTCTATGCGTATTAGGGGCTGTCCATTATTTATGTCAACAAATTTTTGGCGATTTTTACCTCCCCCCCCCTTGTCAACAACTTGTCAAACTTCCAGAGACCCCCCCCCCTATACAATTACGTCAACATTTGATTACCCCCCCCCCTAAAAAAGGTGGCTTCCAAAATGTTTATGTGGCAAAATTAGTAGGAATATAGTTAGTTTAATTAAAATACTGAATGTTAAGCGAGTGTGTAACACAGGACTACAAACGCTGCTTAATTTTTCCTTTATTAAGTAATTATATTAAATTAAAAAAAAAAGTAACATTGTTGACGTCAACTTTTCTTGACCTCCCCCCCTCCCCCTTGTCAATAATTGTCAAAAAATTTCTGACCCCCCTCCCCCCACATATTTTGTTGACGTAATTAATAACAGCCCCTTAGCAGTGATTCTCACACTTCGCGAACGAATTTGAGAAACGTTTTGATGTCATGACCCACACGCTGAGAACTACGGTGCTATAGTTTTGCTATAATTCAGCGATTCTCAACCCTGATCAATACTGTACCCCACAGGGTGCGAAAGTATGTCAGCGGCCCCCCCCCCCCAACACGCAAGTTTACGAATAAATGTACTTATTTTTTTTTTCATAATTGAATGTGCTTATACATTTCTAATACGATAGTTGGTCACGTGGTTTGGTGATGGGTCGCGTAGCAAACTGGTGACCTTCTTCAAACTCATTGGTTGTTTTAAACGAAAATGATATGTCGCTGCGTACCACTTTCCCGTACCCCTTGGGCAGTGCCGCCGAGAGGGAGGCGGGGGGGGGGCAAATGCCCAGGGGCCGGACTGAGCTGGCCAATCAACTTTTGAAAACATTCTTATCAGCACGGGGGGCCCGTGACAGCCCTGCCCAGGGGCCCGAAATTTCTGTCGTTGGGCCTGCCCTTGGGATACGCGTACCACCGGCTAACTCTTAACTGTTGTTCATTTTCGGCAATTTTTTGAAGCTGATTTCAGGGTGTTTTGTAAAACTAGGCATTTTTCATTATGTTATAAGCTACCTAGTGAAGTTATACGTCGTTAAATTTGGAAATGAATAAGCTATTTAATGATATAAAACTTTTGATATAATAGAAATTTTTAATTTTGTAAAATTATAGTGTAAATGATTTTTTTAATTATTTTTTTTAACTAAAAATACAAATACATCACAAACGGTAAGAATAAAAAAAAAGGTATGAAGAATTTAAACAAAATCTTTATTATTTACATAAACATTATTCATTTGTACAACACATAAATAAATGTGGACGTAAAATTATGATATTTTTTTTTTATTTAACTTTAATTGATTCTATAGAAATTGGAAAAAAAAATAAGGACTCATGCCTCTAGAGTGAAAAAAGACATATAATTTTCACACAATGTTAGACAAGACAAAATTGATCATTAAAATTTCTATATTATTATTATAAGTGACAGGAAACACATTTAAATGAATAAAAAATAAAGTTTTCCACCATTTATTTGTTTTTCTAAGGATATTATACTTATTTAAAAGTTGATCACTTTTGTCACCTCTTCCATATTAAAAAAATCACCAAATTTCACTTTTCCCAAGAAATCATGCTTAGTCACCAAACAGCCCGGCCTCAAATACGCGCGAAGCACTCCCTTTTTTGACATTTTGTCAAAAAAGGGAGCCACAGCGACAAAAATTCCTAGTGCATTATGTCTTTTTTCAAAATAAAACTTGGAATATTTTACCAAGTACTACATTTTTACAAAAATAAAAAATCTATTTTTCTTTGCCACTGTATCCCAGGGTCGGCGTTGCACATATATAATAAAACATAAAAAAATTGACCAAAAGTAAAAAATATAAAGAATTATAACGTCCAAAAAATTGTCGCTCACCGGTGGTCGAAAAGTTACGATGGTTGACGTAATGTCAAAAAAGGGAGTGCTTCGCGCGTATTTGAGGCTGGGCTGTTTGGTGACTAAACATGATTTCTTGGGAAAAGTGAAATTTGGTGATTTTTTTAATATGGAAGGGGTGACAAAAGCGATCAACTTTTAAATAAGTATAATATCCTTAGAAAAACAAATAAATGGTGGAAAACTTTATTTTTTTATTCATTTAAATGTGTTTCCTGTCACTTATAATAGTAATATAGAATTTTTAATGATCAATTTTGTCTTGTCTAACATTGTGTGAAAATTATGTCTTTTTTCACTCTAGAGGCATCAGTCCTTTTTTTTTTCCAATTTCTATAGTATCATTTAAAGTTAAATAAAAAAAAATTATCATAATTTTACGTCCAAATTTATTTATGTGTTGTACAAATGAATAATGTTTATGTAAATAATAATGATTTTGTTTAAATTCTTCATACCTTTTTTTGTATTCTTACTGTTTGTGATGTATTTGTATTTTTAGTTTAAAAAAAATAATTAAAAAAAAATCATTTACACTATAATTTTACAAAATTAAAAATTTCTATTATATCAAAAGTTTTATATCATTAAATAGCTTATTCATTTCCAAATTTAACGACGTATAACTTCACCAGGTAGCTTATAACATAATGAAAAATGCCTAGTTTTACAAAACACCCTGAAATCAGCTTTAAAAAATTGCCGAAAATGAACAACAGTTAAGAGTTAAGAGCCCCGGATCTAATCAATGGCATTCTCAGCCATTTCCGGTTGCTCATACTATTGTATTTGCAGCTTTTTTCCCCCTCTTCTTTCGTTGTCAGATGACGTCACGCTCAAGTCATCAGAATCTTGCACCATGACACACAAACCTGATGTCAGACTGAGTTTAATCATGTGCAGAAGC
This sequence comes from Bulinus truncatus, assembly GCA_021962125.1. NCBI lineage: Eukaryota > Metazoa > Mollusca > Gastropoda > Planorbidae > Bulinus > Bulinus truncatus. Next base: position 2,889,900 of record JAGDYQ010000094.1, read on the forward strand.
TCGGGTGAAAGTCACACCTTGGTATTTGACGGACAACACAGTCTAAGGAAAAGGTCAATAAAGGACACAAGCCCGGTCATTTCAAACAAAAGGAGGCGCCTTTCACGCCCGCACTTTCAATGGAGAGTAAAAAATAAACATCCCCTTAAAATGACCATCAGAATGTTCACCACAAGACACCAAGAATGTCATTTCAAGTCTACGTTTAGACAGCGTCAACTGATGCCTCATACAACAAGCAGCGTATCCGGCACGACATCGATAAGCCTGGCTGAAATTTACAAGGTTTCTAGGTCCGCTCGCAAACAATGGCCGAAAGTATATCGGTCTCATCAAGCGGAGAGCAGTCAATGTTTAAGAACTTGTGCATCCAAACAAGCTGTGTGCGATGGTCAATCGGAGCAGGCTGATTGCGGTAACATGTTGAGTCTTGATAAATCAGAACAAGTCAAGCTGGAGCATTTCACCAGTGCGGATAAATCTGAGCAAGCAGAGTGCGATAACCTTGTGGGTGTAGATAAATCTGAACAAACTGAATGTGATAAGTTTGTAACTGCTGATAAATCTGAGCAAGTGGAAGGTGTTCGTTTTCTAACTCTCGATAAATCTGAAAAAGCTGAGTGCCATAGATGCTTAAGAGTGGATAAATCTGCACAGGCTGTGTGCGATACCCGTTTAAGAATTGATAAGTCTATTCAAGGTGACTACGCTGACCATTCGGACATTGATAAATGTACACTGTGTGAGAGTGTTAACTGCGCGCGTATTGTTGAAACTTTATGCAAAGGGAATGAGTGTACCGATAAGGAAGACAACGAATGCAGGGGTTCCCTATTTGACGTCAACGACTCTTTGCTGGATCTGGCTGTGAACAAAACGCAGGATTTGGAAAGCCTTTTGAACCTGGAGCTGAACAGTAAAGATGAAAGCCATGAAAGCAGCCTCAACAAAGACACAAAGCTCCTGTTCAGCAAGGCGAGCAGAAGTGCGCACAAAGTTAGCAGACACAGGCGGAGGTCAAGTATGAGGTTGACAGCTCTACCCAAACATTTCCCGTTTACAAGGGAGAACAAATGTGTCAGCCCGGATGTCTGTAAAGCGGACCCCCATTTGTCGCCGCCGCCGCAGCCTAAAGAGAAAAAACATCAAAAGCTGAGCGACTTTCTACAGGACGCCAGAAACTGCTGCGTCGTGCCAGACACCCTGTCGCATGTTACCAGGTCTAAAGCGTCGTCTGTGACCAACACCGTACACTCGAGCGAAGAGGACGAGGAGCGTTTGCTCGCGGTCCTAGGGCGCCCCGTCAAGAGGCAGTACAGTCGAAGCAAAATGAAACACCTGGACACCGTAGCATCAGACTGCGAGCTGAAATCAAAGACGTCTTTGGATGACGAGATAGAAACAGGAGATTTGAAGGAAGGGAATGGCACGGCGAGGACACAGCCTGATCAGTACCGTGTGGAGAATGATTCGCCACAGTTCGAATTGAAACTAACAACGGATGATGAAGAAGTGGGGGAATGCAAAGCTCGGGGCGGTCAATACGTGCATTATGTGTGGCCGCAAGGCGTCGTGTCACCGAACTATACCGTAGACCAGCCAGGTGTCAGTCACACGCGGTCATATTCCGACCCCAACTTAATGGAGGGCAGGTCCGCGAGTCAGCGCGGCGAGGGCGGCACGGACTTGACCCCAAGGGACGTCACCGAACACCATTTCGGTCTGGCGACATTCCCGAGGCCGGAGCCCGTGGAGTCTCAGCCCGACTCTGTCTCGTACCGGAGCAGGGACACCCACGTGCACATCTCCGAGATGTACCTGACGCAGTCGACCATCGACAGGATCCACGCCGAGGACGACATCAGCTTCGTCGTGGAGAACCTGATCACCGCGGAGACGGGGAGGAACAACCCCTCGAGCAGCTCCAGCTCGATAGTGCTCAGCTGGATAGGGAGCGACATCTCCGAGGCGGATAACTTGCTGGCGGGCAACACGGCGGTGGAGACGGCAAAACATGAGCAGCCAACGAGAAGTGGTTTTCACTTCACGGCTGCTTCGTTTATCGGCTGTGTAGGCGGCATCTCTAGAGGGCGCATTCATGGCGATGTCAACAATGACAACGCGCTGCTTATCAGAAATGACCCCATCCAGAGTTTCAACTCACTGTACGACAAGTGTGAACGAATAAGAGACTGGAGCGAGCCTGGTGCCTGTGGGAGCAACAATAAAGTCAGCCAGAGCAAAAGTGAGGGCAGTAACTCTATGCCCACTGAGCCACTCGACGGCAACAACGAATACCCATTGACTCGCTGTCATAAACAAGACAGGTCATGTTCAAATCATGACCTGCTCATGGATCCAGCGGCGATGCTCGATGACAGCTACGGGTGTTCAGCGTTGTATTTTCCCTTTGCGAGCGAGTCAGAAAAAAATTGCGGCCCGGTATACAGTGCAGAGTCAAACGGTCTCACTCCATGTGAGCCAAACAGGCACGTCATCACAAATTCTGAGAGAGACTGCTGTATGAAGAACCCACCAGAAAAATCTGCACAACCAAACAATAAGGCTGCCCAATCAGAAAAGCACAGGTTTTCGAAAAAAAGAAACAAGTCAAAAGTGAAAGAAGAACAGTTAAACATCACCAAATATCAACCCAGAACTGCCACACCATCGAGTGTGAAGAAGGCGTGTCCCGAAAAGGAGACAAAACCAGTGTGTGGCAGGAAACAAAAAATCCATTTACAGTCAATTAAACCGTCTCATTCCGCTACACTGAATGATACTTCAAAGACACACATTCCTTCTCATGTTGAAATCAATACATTCAAGTCCATAAATCTGACCGCAAGTCAACAAACACCATGTAGAAACGGTGACGATTCAGGCAGTGAAGATATCAGCACAAAGATAAACAGACCGCAGAACAGCGCAACATTTTCTCCACCAGCCAACAATAATCTGTCATGGTCAGCCATGCACGAACATGACATTGCAAACGATGGGCCATCTGGTCAGGTGACCATTGACCCAGTTCACGTGACCAGCCCGACTGTCCAGTTAGCAACAGACTCAGGTGCAGACAATCACTCAAATGGTCCACCCGAGGTTCAGGGCATTGGCCAACCCAATGACAGCCAACATGAAGCATCAACCCAAGAAAACATTTCTGCAACAACCCCACAGAAAGTGAAAAACATTATTCAAATGTTTGAACAGAGAAATAATCCTTAATAAAAAAAATCTTTTAAAAAAATCATATTTATAGTAGTAGTAATTTAAAAAAAAGTGTAATCAATAAAACAAGTTTACAACATTTCATATTTGCCTTTTATATAAGTGTATATTTAAAAGTGTTGGAATTGTTTACTTTAAGTTTGGTTAAGTAAGAATTATTATATCACACTTTTGGAAACCGGTCATCTTAGACTGAATATTATCATTTTAAGCCTATTTTACAAATTACTTTTTTTTACAATAACCCACATTTTTCAATAATAAAGTAAAATGTCTTAATTTGTTTAATGTTCAAGACATATGTTAAGTAATAAAATGAAGTAATCCAGTATTTCTCTAACTTTTAAAGCATACAATCCACCCAGAAACCTGTTCTATTTTCGCGACCCACCTTTACAAAAAGAAAACACTTATAAAAGAAAGTAAAACCTAGATTAATGTTTTATAATCTCAATCAAGTAATTATTAAAATTTTTGTTGACTCACTTCAAATCAGCTGGCGACCTACACTTGGTGAACCACTGAAGTAATCTAAAAGCCATCTTTTGTTTTATAGTTTTGCTGTTCATAATCAATGGCATTTTACTGCAGCAACAAATTCTATCAAGAAAACAAAAACTGGTGTTTGTTTTGAACATTTTACTGCAGCAACAAATTCTATCAAGAAAACAAAACTGGTGTTTGTTTTGAACATTTTACTGCAGCAACAAATTCTATCAAGAAAACAAAACTTGTGTTTGTTTTGAACATTTTACTGCAGCAACAAATTCTATCAAGAAAACAAAAACTGGTGTTTGTTTTGAACATTTTACTGCAGCAACAAATTCTATCAAGAAAACAAAACTGGTGTTTGTTTTGAACATTTTACTGCAGCAACAAATTCTATCAAGAAAACAAAACTTGTGTTTGTTTTGAACATTTTACTGCAGCAACAAATTCTATCAAGAAAACAAAAACTGGTGTTGTTTTGAACATTTTACTGCAGCAACAAATTCTATCAAGAAAACAAAAACTGGTGTTTGTTTGTTTTGAACATTTTACTGCAGCAACAAATTCTATCAAGAAAACAAAAACTGCTGTTTGTTTTGAACATTTTAATGCAGCAACAAATTCTATCAAGAAAACAAAACTGGTGTTTGTTTTGAACATTTTACTGCAGCAACAAATTCTATCAAGAAAACAAAAACTGGTGTTGTTTTGAACATTTTACTGCAGCAACAAATTCTATCAAGAAAACAAAAACTGGTGTTTGTTTGTTTTGAACATTTTACTGCAGCAACAAATTCTATCAAGAAAACAAAAACTGCTGTTTGTTTTGAACATTTTAATGCAGCAACAAATTCTATCAAGAAAACAAAACTGGTGTTTGTTTTGAACATTTTACTGCAGCAACAAATTCTATCAAGAAAACAAAAACTGCTGTTTGTTTGTTTTGAACACTTTACTGCAGCAACAAATTCTATCAAGAAAACAAAAACTGGTGTTTGTTTTGAACATTTTACTGCAGCAACAAATTCTATCAAGAAAACAAAAACTGGTGTTTGTTTGTTTTGAACATTTTACTGCAGCAACAAATTCTATCAAGAAAACAAAAACTGGTGTTTGTTTTGAACATTTTACTGCAGCAACAAATTCTATCAAGAAAACAAAAACTGGTGTTTGTTTGTTTTGTACATTTATTTTTTTTTATAAAGTGAAGCATCATTTTTTTAACAAAAAAAAAAAAAAAAAAAATTAAAATATAATATACTTCTTAATTTCTATTTCATTATCACAATAACTTATATTTTTTAGGTGAGAATTATTCTCGTAAAATATTTAAAACTTTTCATTTAAAATATTATTAAATTATAATTTTCTTAGATTTTACTCAGAGCAGGTAAGAAAATTCAGTGGAGCTGACTACTGTCTCCTGGAAGAACAATGATTGAATGCATTTACTGCAGAGGAATTACAATAAATGACTAAACAAAAGAAAAAAAAATTTTTTAAAGATTGATTATTTTATTGGTCATGTGTGTCTTGCAATTACAGTCTCAACGAAGATACAACTGACTCATCCATTTTGACAGTTACAAAATGGTGTTTGCTTTCTATATCCACTTATTTAACTTTCCATCAAAATAAACATAAAACAGATTTTTGAAGCTTTTTTTTTTTTGTGTTCGGTATGTCTTTGATACACTACCATTCTTATTGTTGAAAAAAAGAAAATACAAATTCTGCAAATACTATGCAGAGCAAAACTATGCTAGATTACTAGATTTATTTTAGAAGAGCGAATAAGCAAATATTAATTTTAGCCAAGCACATTATTTCGAGTAATGTTTGTAAAAAAAAAAATTAAATTCATTTCTTATAATAAAAAAAAAATAAATGACTGATGATGATGTTAATAATGCATGCTGCCTTACTTCTACTACACTCAAGTTTCAGTCCCAGAATAGAAAGCCACTAGTGTGAAAAGGATTTAAAATACAATGAGTTTGAGTAACTGACATGACATCTATCGAACTAGCTTGATCAAAGGATACACTGACATCCAAGCAAAGATAACACTAAATGCAACAATTAAAGACATTTATATAAACTCTTACAATTTTTCAATTCATATGACCATATGCATTATACAGAATCACATTTGAATATATATATATGTAACAAAAGATTTTTTTTAAAAAACATCAATGAGCAGTCAATTAAATTTATGTGTTTTTTCTAATATTTCCATTAAATAAGGTATTGAACATTTATATTATAGCCCGAGCTTGAAAATAAAAACAGATATTTAATAAAGTAGAGATTTAAACACAATAGTTGATGGGTTAATTTTGGTCCACCTAAACTTAAAATTTGACATTTTTAAAAATTTTAAAACATCAAGATTCTTATGAATTATTGTAAAAGCGATAGGTATATTATCGAGCCTGCAATCATTACACAGAAAAATGAAATCAACACCAACATTAAGCTATTATAAACTCTGTTCTCAATCATGACAGCATAAAAAAAATTAACACTAGTTTCAAGAAATAATTTCACTTCATCATCATTAAAAAAAAAATTTCATTTCAAATGTACAAAATAAAAAATATTTAAAATACACCCAAATGAAACAGATTATAAAAAAATAGAAGCGATCTCTAAAAACAATATTTTATGTCACTTGCACCAAGATCGGTTAACACATTTGCACTGAATTCTTCTAAATTCTAAAAAAAAAAGGCATTAAAATCCACTGTAGCTTGTTATAAATGTAATAACAATAGTGTGTATATATATATTTATATTGGAAAGATTTGTACATGGAATGATAATAAAAAGTAAAACCATTAACTTCAAACAAAAATATTTTAAAAAATTAATAAAAGCAGCAGGCAGGACACTACTTTTCAAAACTAAATCCGTGACTTAAAATATTTCTTTGCACTTCTATTACTAAAAATGTCTAAGATACATTCAGGCTCAAATGAAAAAAGCATTTTTTTCTTAATTTATTAAAAGCATTTTACTTTTCTTATTTAAACAAACCGAATAAAAAGATAAAATTTCTCAACCTAAGTAATTACATACAATGTATCATCAATTAGATAAATCAAGCTAAAAATGAGATTTCCAAGTTGAAATGTAACAGTATGTTGACCAATAATCTTGTGGCCTTTATACATCACAAGCCTTGGATAAGATTCAAATACCTGCACAAAGAAAGAAAGACAGAAACTGTACATTTAGTTTTTTAAAAAATGCAACTTAAATAATCATTAACTTTCAACAGTGGTTTCTCCTATTTTATTAGAAAATTAACACAAAAATTGGACAGTAAAATGTTGGCATACAATGTCAAACCTCATTTTATCCAAAGGAATGATTTAAGAAAATGGAAACTGGTTGTTTCTGTATTAACAGTTTACCGTTAAAAATACAGTTTTTTTCCTTCCCTCAGCAGAGAAGTAAGTCAATGGTTAAAAACTGAAATCCCAAAACATGAATGTCAACAATATGTAACACTAGTACCTGTTGGAAAGCTTTTATTTTCCATTTTTCACATCTTCAAGCTGCTGAACACATTCAATTCTTTCCACAGACATGTCAGGATTAAATTCTGTCACAGATCTGATAGCTTCAACTAAGGCCTGCAGAATTAAAATCAGCATGAAATAAATGTAATTAAATGTAAAACTACATATGCACACGCTGTTTAAGTGACTCAGTTAATAACCTACCCCACACCCTTCAGCCAATTTCTTATTCCCTCAAATCTTAAAGCTCAAAAGAAATAATTCAAATAACACTCACAGCATCGAAATCATAGTCATCTTCATCATCATCACCAGATAATGTTACTTTATGTACAATTCTTGTTTCCTCCACTCCATCTCTCTCTGTTTTATACTGAAAGAAATACAAATAATTTATCAAGCCACAAACATGTTTTGTTTGTTGTTCTTATGAAGGAAAAAAAAATGAAATATAAATTTTTTTTTCAAGCGATACAACGCTCTGCATTAAAAGACAAGAATTGCCAGCAGCATTAGTAAAGCAGCTTTGGAGCCATTTTTCACTGATCCAATTACATTTCATTTACCACCAGTAAATCTGTATGTTATTTTTTATTTGTTTTTTTATTCTAAATGTTTGTTTCAGCTATCCAGAGATTGCTACTACACGCACTAGTAAAGTAGAACTCTTAACAAATCTCTCAACTTACAGTCATTGTTTCAATTGTCTGTAATCTACTGCTGTGAGAATGAGCACTGACCAGTATACCATCGTCATCAAGGTCAGATGGACAGTTGTTTTGCTCATATTTCACTGTGCGAACCTCTGTTTTCACCAGCGGAATATTCCTGCTGGACATGGGCACGTCGGAGTAGTTCGGGTTGTATTTGACTTTTTCTGTGGCAACAGTCAGTGGCTAGAACCCCATGACCCAAAGGTGAGATGCAGGTGTACAAAAGAATGTACACAGGTGGAGAGATAAGGGTGGGCAAATAGAAAGAAGAATTATGAAAGAACAGAATCATTAAAGTGAAACCAAATGTAAAGCCAAAGCTCAGAACATGCATTCACAAATGATAGAAAACTATTGAATGTGTTTACACAGAAACTATTTCAAAGCTATCTACAAGTGTGGTGTCAAATAATGGAACAATCTTCTTTTTCCAAAACTAACTTTTTGTTTAGAAATATTTCCCATTCTTAGATTTGTGTTGTAACAGATGTTTATTGCACACAAAAATATCTCATTACTTTGACAGTCTACTCTAATTTGTTTTTAGTGCTTATGTTATGCAAGTAAACTGGACATAAAATGTTGAAAAATATTATCATTACCCTAATAAATAAAACAAATTTGTTATATTTTTAGAAATAGACTTCAATTAAAAAGAACAAATAAATAAAAATATAGAAATTATATTGATTAAAATTTTTTTTTTTTTTTTTGTTTTCTGTTTTAAAGTGTCAAAAATATTTTTCTTGTTTTTGTTTGTGTACCCGGTGTGAAATCGAAAGACTAAAAAAAATGTTTTATATTTTTATATTATTTATATTGTTAAAAGAATTTCACTTGCTTTTGTTTGTGAAGTTTATATAAAATATTAAAAAATAGTATGCCAGACAAAAAAAAACAACTACACTTTAAAGAATATGTGCTAATTTTGATGATAAGCTATAATCTCTTTCTGCTAGTTAGCAATATTTGATTTCATGTACGTATTGTTTGTTTTGACCCATAACAAATCTGGATAGTTTAACCGAAAGAAATTAAAGCTGGAATGTCACTTTTTTTTACCTTATAAATGCACGATGCTATTTAATTTCTTATGTTTTTTTTGAGAATTTAAGCATTGTTATACCCAAATTTGACAATCTTAAAAGAAATGACTTGTGAGCTACCTACTAACATCATTGAAAGTAAGCATGTTGAAACCACAAAGAACATAAGCACAGGCATAAAGTGTCATGGTATCTTGTGGGGCATAGATTAAAATTCTGAACTGATCACACAGAAAAGTAAATAATATTAAAGTTACAAACCCAGATTGTACAAATATTTCACTCTCTAGAAGTTTGTGTGTGAATCTGCTTTTTAAAAACCATTTTAAATTGCAGCTAAAAGCAATCATATTAGGTATGTTTGCAACATTGTTATTTCACGAAATTTTATATTTTTGAATATATGTGGTCATTAAATGTAGCAAGAAAACTTTTCTAGTTGCATTTGCAATAGGAGAGAAAGACTCTTTTAAAAAAAGTTAAAGTGGAAAGCGTAAAAAAAAAGTTCAGTAAATATCAGACATCAGAAAATGTAACTTCAGGACTAGGTGGGTTTTTTTTTTGTTGTTTGTTTTTGGAGAAATGTTTTCCTTATAAATGGAGGTGACATAGAGAATATTTGATACAGCACAGAATTACAATCATTCAGAGATAAAGTTTCAAACTTGTGTGCATCATCAAGTACTAATTAACAGATGTTAGAAGAGATAGTGACACAATTAACATGAGGTTTAGGTCTAGCCACTGTGTTTTATGTTTACACATCAAAATGGATCCAAAGCTCATCATTTTCATCATGTTACAATTAAACAACTTTCTTTACCCTTATTACTATTTCTTCACGATTTGTTTTTACATATAAATGTTTAACAGGCTTCAAGCTAAATGGGCTTTTAAGACTAAACCTTGGGAGGAATATTTTACTTATGCATAAAGCTTTAACATGTGAAAATTTTATTCAACTAAACATGTAAGCAACAAAATACAAAGACTGAGAAAAAAAATACACAAGAAAAGGGGCCACAATGACAGGATAAGCTATTTCACTTTCATAGAACTAGAATCTAATCAAATGGCTGTAAAAAAAAATATTACTATCCTACTTACCAGGTAAAACATTTTCATAAAATCTGCTGTTAAAATAATTCCCCTTATGACTGACTATAGTTAAGACAGTATAAAGCAATGAAATCGTATTTAAACTGTCATCCTAAAAGTAGGAAAGCCCAAAAATGTATTAAAATGCACCCAATCATTTATGTCAGAAGTAATTTTGTTCATGTACTATGCTGTTTATGATACCCGCAAATCTTTTAGAACAAAATATGTAACTAAACAAACCCGCAAGCAAACTCTTTTGCATAAACAGAGAAATCATAATAATAATATTTGATCAGAAAAACTATATTTAATTGAAGTTTTAATTTTATATGGCTCATTGTCAAACTCTTTATGGGCTAAAAAGGGGTAAACTTTTTTTTCTCGTTATCTAAAAAAAAAATTTAAATACAAAAATTTTGATGCTGCAATTAACAGAGATCATATCTGCTTGACACCAAAAAGGCAATCTTTTTTAAATTTCATTCAAAAAAAGGAATTCCTTTGATTTGTAAAAGTCTTTTTTTTTTTTTTTTTTAAATCGTATTGATCTAAAATATATCTGTTTTGGAAAAAGAAGAAAGTTTTCTACTATATTGCAATAGAATTCTTCTACCAAACAATTTTGTTGTAGCTAGCAGAAATTTTTAAGTTGCAACAGCTTAATGATAACTGCTATTACAGCATGTGCCATACTTTTTGTTTCACTAATAATATGAGTTAAGTGAACAAATATTAACTGAGTACTGATATGAATAAAACATACACAAGTTTAAATTAAATGTATATGCTCATCTTTAAAGTATTAATTTTTTAACAGCTGAATTGATATTGCAATTTACTCTACTCTAAACAAAAAAATGTAAAGACAACCGCTGTAAAACTAATCTCTACCACAATAATGTGTAAACCAAATAAAACTAAAACAATATCTAACAACTACAGCACAATTAGGGAAAAAAAACCTGGGTAATTTTTCAGCAGTTATAAAACAAGGTAAGTGAGGAGCTACTTGTAACATCAGAATGCTACATATTCAATGAATTTCAATGAAACTCTAAGACTATGCATACAAAATTACTTTCTAATAGAGCTTAAGTAAAAATTCAAACACTTTATACTATGATTGACACATTTTTTTGATCCGGTGTAAACAATAATTAGAGCTTTTTGCTATAGACAAGTGGTTCTCAAAGCGTGGTTGCCAGATGATTTGAAGTGGGTTGCCAAAAACTTTAATAATTGCTTAGTCGAGAATATATACAGTTAATTTGTGCTTTTTCTTTATTTCTACTTGAAAGGTGGGTCTTGAAAACTGAATCAGTCGTGAATCATAATAGTTTGAAAACCACTGCTATAAACTATGCTTTAAGAAAATACTTTTTCACTAGGCTGAAATCATTAAAGGAACATTTACTAACAAATTAATTTTTAATTTGGACTCAAACAGTTATAGGAAGGAACACTTATTAAAAAAACGAGATAACAATGAGCAACTTACACCAAAACTATCATCTAAACTGTGATTTCCTTTTGGTGCTACTGGAGGAGGAACTTTGGGTCTACCAACTGTACTTGTAGCAGCAGGATCCCAATTTGATAAAGTATTGTATCTGGATTTAAGACTATCTTTTGAGGCCTGTCATAAAAAAAAATAAAGCAGAAAAATCTGATACCAGTTACATGCTGAAAGTTTAGCTACTTAGAATTTTATTTTTTCAGTTTAAGAGCCTAGTGAATCATTAGAATTCATGTAATATACTTTTATTTCTTAATTGACGTTTGTGAATTTTTTTTTTTCAAGTAACAAGCAACCATTTTTAAAGCATGTGCAAATGATTAATGACATGACACCCAAGCTGGCAATCTGCCATGTTAATGGCTTACATATTTGATAATGTTCTTAATAGTTTATTCACATCTTGACATGTGTGTTCTATAATGCCCTAATCTAGACAACATAATTAATGAGCTCTCGTAACTAAAGGTACTCATTTAGGAGTGAGTCAAATGTGGAAGAATTTACCTTGACAGGTTTGGTGACAGGTACATAACGTTGTTTATTTTCTATCTCTCTTTCATCCCCAACTACACCGGTCATGTCAACTTTACCGATGGCTAGACCAGCATTCAAAAGATGAGCCTTTAAGATATACAACAACACTATAACACACATTTTTTTTTATAATTTTATAAAATAAAGATTAACGGAAAAAATATCCTTTTAAAATACTCAAACTAGTTTGTTTAAGGTTAGAAGCCATCTACTTGTCATGCTGAAACATATATACCTAAACTACTGATGCAGTACTCAGCTACAAATATCAAAAAGTTAGGTAAAAAGATCAACAAAGATCATTCAATGAAGTTTAAGGTAACATTTCAGATGGATACCTTTATTTTTTTATACTTAGGAGCATCCATAAAGTCTAAGGTAGAGGCTATGATGTTTATTATTGAAAGCATTATTATTTATTATCAGGTCTAATTATTTTAGCAGTGTCTGTGTACAAATAGCCACATTAATAAGGATGGATTGATATTCCTGACTTTTTGTACTTGTAGAGGGCAAAAATGGCAGTGTATTTTTTTAAACCTGAATATTTGAAATGACTAGAGCATGAAAAATAAATAAACATTAATAACTTATTCACAACAGCTGCACTGGTTTTAAAAAAAAAAAATGGGTGGGTAAATTCTCAAGATTGTAAAAGTGAAAGAATTGTAGTTTACAGAAAAAAAAACATCTAAAGATTGCTTAATGTTTCAACATATAAACTTCTTTATAAAAGGCCCATACTATTTAAAATAACTATAAGCATTGATTAATAACCTTGATAGAATAAAATCAGGTTTAATATAAAAAGTAAAATATAAAATTTTGACAGATCGTTGTTCTATGATTAAGTTTAAAATATTTACACAAAAGGAACAATTTTATGGACTTTATTTTTTCTCATTTTTTTTTTTTACCAGCAAACGATTAAGATCTTACCAGTTTGTTTTTGAGAAATAGAAATTCTAAGCATTAAGTAATTGGAAAAATGGAATTACTCAAGTAAATACATCATTGTAAAATATATTTGGCATGGCAAGATAAATAAAGATGAATATGAAGAAGCAAGCAATTTAAATAAGTAGTTTTTGTGCAAAAATACTAACTCAAATATTCAAAAAATAAGTCTGGAAAAGTATAATATATATAAAAAGTGAGAAAAATACCAGGATGTTACTGCAGTTAATAATAACTATTTGCTACAAGTATAAATTAGTTGTCTAGATAAAGAAAATGTGAAATTTGTAAAACAGATGAGAATGTATTATATAGTGCACCATTAATAGTAATATAAAACTACATCACCCATTCATATATAAATTAATTGAAATCATCAATATGTAAAAAAAAAATTACAAAATCATTAAATATGTTAGGTTTGAATATCAAAATAAATAAAAAAAAGCATTAAAAAAATATAAAAATCTTTTCATGTTTAAATAAAAAGTTGAGAACGTACTTGATTTCTCTTAAAAACTAAAACAAAGATGGTTTTTATTTTATTTCTGTTGATAACTGTAGTCATTACTTTACTTAGCTATTAGTAACAAGTTAATAATATAACAGAATTTCTTTTTCTCAATAAATGGCCTGAATTCAAATTCATTTTTATTGCATTTAAACATATTCATTTTTTTTTCTATCTGGAAATTTCACCCAAACGATACTAATTTTTTTAAAAAGTAACAGATTTAAAAAGTAACAGATTTAAAAAGGAAAATGTTAAAAGATGAAATTTGTATAAAAAAGAAAGCACTACTGCAAGGAAACAAAGTTGAAAAAATGACCTTCATTTTTCCTTTGTAAGTTCTTTCTATGGTATATGGATGTGGTTTGCCATCTTTGCCAAAAACTTTTCCCAAAAATGGTTTGCCATCAACGTTATAAATCTGTTCCCAATACACAGGTCTGACATCTTTACCATGCATTGGTTTGCCATCTTTTTTGGTAAGAGCTTTACCATTCTGGTCAAATGCTGGCTGACTGTATAGAGGTTTGCCGCTTTTGTCAACAACCGGTCTTCCATCTTTGTCAAAGAATAGTAAGCCCTCCTTGTTATAGACTGGTCTGCCATCATTGTCATATAAAGGTAAGCCATCCTTGTCATATACAGGCTTACCATGTAAGTGATGGCCATCTCCATCATAAAATGGCAAAGCTTCTTCATGATATAAAGGATTACCATCACTGCCATAAAGCTGATTGCCATCTTTGTCAGTAATGGGCTGGCCATCTAGTGGTCTTTCATATAAAGGATTGCCATCAGTATCGCGGACTGGTTTACCATCTTTATCCAACAGAGGTGCCCCATAACCTGGCTTTCCATATAAAGGTTTGCCCTCACTGTCAAAGAGTTTGTTTCCCTTATCATCAAACAGTGGTTTTCCAAAGACTTGTTGACCATCCTTATAGAACAGAGGTTTTCCACGATTGTCTTTAATAGGTTTTCCAGACTCATCCTGCAGCGGTTTGCTCAGACTATTTTTGTCGTATAAAGATTTGCCTTTATCATCAAACAGAGGTTTAGATTCTTCATAATAAACAGGTTTCTCAAAAAGTGCTTTTCCCTTTTCATCATACAATGGAATACTTTCTGTTGCCTAAAACAATGGCAATACATTTTATAATACACTGAGAAATGACTCAGAGATACTAATACACAGATGTATAAATAATTTTATAGTACACTGAGAATATGACACAGAAAGGTGCTGAGACAAAGATATATAAATAATTAGCTGAAGAGTAACAGGTCTCAACTGAGTTTTAAGAGAAAGAAAAAAAAAATATTTCCGGTTATGAAACGTTTATATGAAAGAATATTAGTTCCCATTATAAAAAGAAAACCAGAGTTTAAAATTATTTTTTTTTATCTCGATGAATATACAAAACATTTAGGTCGAATTCCGCTACATTTAATAAGGACCACCGATTCGGATCCAAAAATTTTTTTCTGTCTTGTGTATTACAGGTCAAACAGCAAGCAAAAAAATAGTCATTAAAACAAAATTCAGTAATGGTTTTTTTTAATACGAAAACAATGTGTATGCATTCCTACACTGTAGTGGAACTTGACCAGCATTAAAAGAAAAAATTGTTACTTGTAGAAAGGTAGAAAAAAGAGTTATATATAACAGAAATACAGATAATGGGGAAAGTGATTTTATACAGAGAAATTTAAAAATAATGACCTTAATGGGTTTTCCTTTGTTAGTTCTTTCGATGGTATATGGATGTGGTTTGCCATCTTTGCCAAAAACTTTCCCCAAAAATGGTTTGCCATCAACGTTATAAATCTGTTCCCAATACACAGGTCTGACATCTTTACCATGCATTGGTTTGCCATCCTTTTTGGTAAGAGCTTTACCATTCTGGTCAAATGCTGGCTGACTGTATAGAGGTTTGCCGCTTTTGTCAACAACCGGTCTCCCATCTTTGTCAAAGAATAGTAAGCCTTCCTTGTTATAGACTGGCCTGCCATCATTGTCATACAAAGGTAAGCCTTCCTTGTCATATACAGGCTTACCATGTAAGTGATGGCCATCTCCATCATAAAATGGCAAAGCTTCTTCATGATATAAAGGATTACCATCACTGCCGTAAAGCTGATTGCCATCTTTGTCAGTAATGGGCTGGCCATCTAGTGGTCTTTCATATAAAGGATTGCCATCAGTATCGCGGACTGGTTTACCATCTTTATCCAATAGAGGTGCACCATAACCTGGCTTTCCATATAAAGGTTTGCCCTCACTGTCAAAGAGTTTGTTTCCCTTATCATCAAACAGTGGTTTTCCAAAGACTTGATGACCATCTTTATAGAATAGAGGTTTTCCACGATTGTCTTTAATAGGTTTTCCAGACTCATCCTGCAGAGGCTTGCTCAGACTATTTTTGTCATACAGAGATTTGCCTTTGTCATCAAACAGAGGTTTAGATTCTTCATAATAAACAGGTTTCTCAAAAAGTGCTTTCCCCTTTTCATCATATAACGGAATACTTTCTGTTGCCTATAACAATGACAATACATATGATATTACACTTTAAATGGCATAAAGGGATACTTATACATGGAAGCATAAATAATTTGTTGAACACAGTAACAGGGTTCAAATGAATTTTAACAGAAAAGGAAAAAAAAACATTACATCAGGTAATGAAAGGTTGATAAGGAAAAACATTAATAAAAAGTAAACACGATTAAAAACTACATCACACTGAAAGGTATACAAAACATTCAGGTCGAATTCTGTTACAATTAATCAGGACCAGCAGAATATAACGAAATAAATTTGTACCTGAACTTTAAAACAATATGCTTTAAGGAATCATAATAAACAACAATTCAGTCTAAGCATAATTCTTAATGAAAGAAATTCGTATGCAGTCCTTTACTGTAAAGGAATTCGGCCAACCAAAAAAAAAAAAAATAGTCACAATTAGAAAAAATAGAAAATTTTAAAACATATTTTTTTTTAGATATTATCAGAATATTGCAAAAAGGAAAAAGTGATTTTTGTACAGTAAAAAAAATAAGTTTGAAAAAACAAATGACCTTAATGGGTTTTCCTTTGTTAGTTCTTTCGATGGTATATGGATGTGGTTTGCCATCTTGGCTGAAAAGTTTCCCCAAAAATGGTTTGCCATCAACATTATAAATCTGTTCCCAATATACAGGTCTGACATCTTTACCATGCATTGGTTTGCCATCCTTTTTGGTAAGAGCTTTACCATTCTGGTCAAATGCTGGCTGACTGTATAGAGGTTTGCCGCTTTTGTCAACAACAGGTCTCCCATCTTTGTCAAAGAATAATAAGCCCTCTTTGTTATAGACTGGCCTGCCATCATTGTCATACAAAGGTAAGCCGTCCTTGTCATATACAGGCTTACCATGTAAGTGATGGCCATCTCTGTCGTAAAATGGCAAAGCTTCTTCATGATATAAAGGATTACCATCACTGCCGTAGAGTTCATTGCCATCTTTGTCAGTAATGGGCTGGCCATCTTGAGGTCTTTCATATAAAGGATTGCCATCAGTATCGCGGGCTGGTTTACCATCTTTATCCAATAGAGGTGCACCATAACCTGGCTTTCCATATAAAGGTTTGCCCTCACCGTCAAAGAGTTGGTTTCCCTTATCATCAAACAGTGGTTTTCCAAAGACTTGATGACCATCTTTAAAGAACAGAGGTTTTCCACGATTGTCTTTAATAGGTTTTCCAGACTCATCCTGCAGCGGCTTGCTAAGAATATTTTTGTCATACAAAGGTTTGCCTTTATCATCAAACAGAGGTTTAGATTCTTCATAATAAACAGGTTTCTCAAATAGAGCTTTGCCCTTTTCATCATACAATGGAATACTTTCTGTTGCCTATAACAATAATAATACTATTTAGTACAAAGGCCTTACTTATATCAGCAATAAAAAGGTTTACTCTTTGCTAACAAAAGAGAATAGTCTTGTTTGCATTTCATTATAAATATTTGAAAACATTAAAAGAAAAACATTCAAAACTCAACAGGGTTCAATATAAGTTACACCCTTTATTTGTTGCTAGACATGACATGATTTATATTTGTGATCACCAACTTTTTCTATCCAAAGCTTAATCATGGAGAAATATATTATTAAATTCAGAACATATATATAGCTCAGATGAATATTTGAACAAAAATAACTTTTTAATTCGTACATTCAGATTTTTTAAGACAAATTTACGACAAAAATAAAACTATTGTCCTTTGAAAGGAATAAAAATGCACTAATGCATGCAACGTTTAGTTAACATTTTAAACAGATTCACTATAATCCACCAATAATAAAATATCTGATCAAAGATAAAGTACATACCTTGTGAAGTTTGGGACCAGTTCTCTCTATTGTATATGGGTGAGGTTTACCATCTTTGCTGTATGCAATGTCGAAGAAAGGCATTCCATCTTCATCATATATTTCTTCCCAATATACAGGCCTGAAGTCTTTACCATGTGAAGGTTTGCCATCTTTGTTCAGCACAGGTTTACCTTCATGATCAAAGGCAGGCTTGCTATACAAAGGTTTACCACCCTTGTCAACATTTGGCCTTCCTTCTGAATCGAAGAACATTTTGCCATCTTTGTCATATACCGGTCTTCCATCTTTGTTGTACAAGGGAAGGCCATCTTTGTCATACAAAGGTTTGCCATGCAAGTGGTTGCCCTCTCTGTCAAAGAAAGGTGTGGCCTCTGAATGCAACAATGGCCGCCCATCTTTGTCACTCAACTGTTTCCCATCTTTGGCACAAACTGGGTCACCTTCATGAGGTCTGGCATACAGAGGGCCACCATCAGAATCATGGGCTGGTTTGCCATCTTTGTCTAGGTAAGGAGCACCATAGACTGGTTTCCCATACAGCTTTCTGCCATTCTTGTCATATAGACCTTTACCTTGTTCATCAAACAGAGGTTTACCAAATACCTGCTGACCATCTTTGTAAAACAAAGGTTTGCCTTTTTTGTCTAACAAGGGTTTGCCATTGTCATCTGTTAAGGGTTTGGCAACTGCAGCTTTCTCTTCTGGATACAAGGATTTACCTTTGTCATCAAACAAAGGTTTATTGTCTTGCTTATAAACTGGTTTTTCAAAAATGGGTTTGCCTTTAGCATCATACAAAGGAATACCATCAGTATCAGCAATGTCTTTAGCCTGTAAAGAGCAGAAGAAAAAAAAATGCTAATATACTTTTATTGAAATAGAAACAGAAAACTTTTTTTAAAAAAAAAAAAAAGCCATTAGATTCATCAGGAAAAAATACTTTTTTTTTAAATCAATATTATATTGAAATTCAACAGGTTTAAAGAGATGTCTGCCTTTTAAAGTATCAATCAAAGGGTGTTCAAAGCTGCCATGTTTATGTACAAGTTTTAAAAGTCATGACATAGTAAAAAAAAAAAATAAAACTTAGCATATAATGCATTAGGCACATTTGACCAAAAAATGTGTACAGGGAAATTCACAACATTTAGGTTACTTTCTTCAATACTGTTAGTATATTTAGTCCTTATGTCTGCTTCAGCAAGCTTCTCGACAAGAAATTTCATAATGAAAAAAATATTGTACCTAGTAAGTAAGAAAAGTTTTTTTTTTCAAAAAGGATTAAGTTTGTAAGGTCTAAATCAAGCAAGTCAAACTGGCTAATAACAGACAAAATGTTTTTCTTGAACAAATCTTAGCCTCTCTTCAATGGCAATGTGTGTGGAGTAAAGAGTCAGACAAATCTTAGCCTCTCTCCAATGGCAATGTGTGTGGAGTAAAGAGTCAGACATTACATTCATTATATACTCTATTTAGTGACCCTTATACATGTTCAGCTTGAAACCTGATCGAACCTACTCATAAATGCAAGATTATTCTTTTAAAAGTTATTCTGTATATGGTTTCAGTCTGAAAAGTTGAGTCCATTTATGTCTAAAGGTTTGAAATGAAAAAAAAAAAATCTTGGATTGTTGATGTATAAATGTGTGATTCTAAATAAAATTAGGATATGAAGTCCATTAGTAAAATTTCTCTTTTTGAGAGCCTAGTGCATTTTAGAAAAAAGATAAGTGGCTACCTACTGAACAGGTTTAACTTCAATGTGTACCTTGGTCAAAATCAAAAACATTACTACATGTATCGAAGTAACATGATTCTAAATCTCATAGCTATTCTTTTAGTTTCATGAGATGAGGAATACTAGCAAGACAGTTAGCTCCTAAAGCTTTGCAGTCAAACTTGATTTTAAATTGTTTTATTTTTATATAGACTAATTTAAGAGTTATTAAAATATGTTGGACTACCATGCATTTCCACTTGTGTGTTACATTTGAAATATGTTGTACAACCAATTCGACTACATTTGAAAAAAAAAAATCTCAGCAAAAAAATAAAAGGTAGAAAAATTACCTTGCTTTCAGTTTCGTAAGGATGAAGCTTGCCATCAGGTGTATAAAGTTTACCATCGAAAGGTTTACCATCTTTGTTATAAATCTCATCCCAGTATAAAGGTCTGAAATCTTTTCCATACAAAGTTTTGCCATCATTATCAAGTAAAGGCTTCTGGGCTGGATTACAGGCCGGTTTAGTGTACAAAGGCTTACCACTTTTATCAGCAACAACGTTTCCATCCTCATCATAGAACAGATTGCCTTCTTTATCATATACTGGTTTAGCATCATTGTTATACACAGGATTGTCATCTATATCGTATAAAGGTACTCCATGCAAAGGATTACCTTTGTTATCATAAAATGCTCTGCCTTCATTGTAGCTCAAGGGTTTGCCATCTTTTCCAACTAATTGTCTGCCATTCTTGTCCAACACAGGCTCTCCATCTAATGGCCTAGAAAACAAAGGATTACCATCAACATCACTGACAGGCTGGCCGCTCTTGTCAACTGTTGGAACGCCAAATATAGGTTTGCCATACAGCTGCTTGCCATCTTTGTCACAGACGGGTAAGCCAGTTTCATCGAACAGCGGCAGGCCAAGGCTTTGTGCCCATCTCTGTAGTACAATGGTTTACCATCTTTGCCAAGTACTGATTTCCCATCTTCACCAAGCAAGAGTTTTCCATCTTCTGCACTGTCTTTGGGATTCAGAGATTTGCCTTTACCATCATAAAGTGGCCTTCCATCAGCATCAAACACTGGTTTGTAATACATTGTCTTTCCTTTATCATCCAAAAGAGGTACTGCATTCTTGTCTGGAGTGTCCTTTGCCTGACAGAAACAAAAATAACTTTTAACAATTCATTATAAACAACAAATGATAAGAACAGAGTATTAGTTAATAATCAGTGAAAACAACATTAGATTTATTTCAAGTCTGAAGAAAAGCTAATTTAATAGAGATCTCTTGCTTCTGAGCATAACTATTTTTATCTAACTAAAGAAGAAATTGTATTCAATATATTGCAAACATGCCACAGAAAAATTTTAATAATACATTAATAAAAACTATATGAAACCCTTAATAGTGATATTTACAATTGAAATTGTTTTGTCTGTTTACCAAATTAAAACTTAATAAAGATTTAATTTTTACTTTTTTATCCTTTGAAACTTATGCAACATTAGGTAAAAATTAAACAGCTAAATAAAAATTTTTCTTATAGATTACATACAATATGCAACCAAAAGCTTAGAAATAAGTACACATGATAAACTCATAAATTTACATCAAATGGAATTGTTATTTTTCAAATTTAATATCATTAAAAGCAATTTTAATCAATATTGCATATATATACCTGATAAGCTGTACGAATAGGATGCTCTTTGCCAGCAGCATCATATAGTTTTCCAAAGAATGGTTTTCCATCTTTATCATAAACATCTTCCCAGTAAAGAGGTTTGACATCTTTGCCATACAACTGTTGGCCATTTTTATCTGACAATGGTTTGCTGTCCCTGTCATAGGCTTGTTTATGATACAATGGCTTGCCAGATTTATCATAGGAAGGTTTTCCATCATCATCGTAAAATTGTCTGCCGTCTCTATCAAAAACACCTTTACCGTCATTGTTGTACAAAGGATTTCTATCTTTATCATAAACTGGCTGGCCGTGCAAGTGATCTCCGAGCTTGTCAAAGAATGGTATGCCGTCCTTGTGGAAAAGAGGCTTGCCCTTTTGATCATATAAAGGCTGGCCATTCTTATCACAGATTTGTTGCCCATCTAAGGGTCTAACATACAAAGGATTACCGTCATCATCACAAACAGGCTTTCCTTTCTGATCATAAATTGGAATACCAAAGACAGGTTTACCATACAGAGGGTTACCGTTTCTGTCATATAATGGTTTGCCATCCTGGTCATGCAGTGGCTTACCCATGACCCTATGGCCATCTTTGTAGTACAAAGGCTTGCCGTCTTTATCATACAGAGGTCTGCCATCCTCACCAGATAATGGTTTCCCACTTCCAAGAGGGGCATCTTTTGGATCAAACAGTCGACCTTTATCATCATATATTTGTTTGCCTTCTTCATTATACACGGGTTTGACATACAATGGCTTGCCGATTTCATCAAACAGTGGAATACTGTCAGGCTCTTTCTGTTGAAAATTATAAAATACAAAATATATGTATTATTGACTGCTATCCTTCAATAAAAAATTTTATGAAAAAAAAAAAAAGAATAATGGGGGATGGCCTGTAAAAAAATAGGAAAAAAAAATCTGAAAATGAACAAAATTTCACCTTTTTATCAGGTGCATCGTAAGGAAGTTTCTGAAGATTATCACTGCTAAGTCTAGTATTTGTCCCGTCACGACCAATTTTAGCAAGGGCTGAAGAAAAACATTAGAATTAGCTTAATACTATTGAAAATAATATATTATTTTTTTTTAAATCTCACAACAAATCTGTTCAAACCAATATTTTATTGAAAAAATAATTACGTTCATCCAAGCTATGAGATCTAGGTGCTGTGTCGGGCATGGTTTTCCTAGCTGGCTGTGAACGCTCAAAAAATGGTGGTGGTCTATCAAGAAGTGCTGTATTCTGTCTAGACTGATACAGAGTTCTTCCAGAATAACGAAATTTAGAGCCGAATCTTGGAAACGAAACATTATTACCTGGTTTTTCTGCCTCTCTTAACCTGAATTAAAAAAAAAATAAGTATTTGTTATTTAAAAAGACAAGGAAAGTTTAACATATTTAATTCATGAGGACGGCTGGAAAATATTATGACGTATTAAACTAAAAGTTCATATCAGAAGACTTGTTAAAAAGTAAAAAAAAAGAGTTAAACAAGTATAGTGTAAGACATTTTTAATATCATGTCTTTAAAAAATTACCTAAAAAATGCATGATGTTCAACACAGGTCTTCCATAATCGTTTAGCTAATCTGTGATTATCCAATTTAAACATAATTGTTGTTTCATTTCTTTCCAGCTGAAAGAACAATTAAGAATGAAAATAATCATTAATATAAATGCATTCATTTCTAAACAAAAAAAATTATATTAACAGTTCTAAAAAATATTAACCGCTAGCAAAATAAAATTACTAGCTTATTGAGCTACTTAATATTGAAATACAGCTAGAACCATTAATTAGATTTATTTACAAATAAAAAGTAGTGACAACCATCTTAAATTTATTTTATATACATAAACAATTATTAATTGTGCTTCAATTAATATTTATCAATAGTTATTTACCTCTCCTGGTCTTATCTTGATGTAAAAATGGTTACGCTTGTAAGAAAGTTTAAGTATTTTGGGCCAGACAAAGCGATTCATTCTTAGCTTTTCCCGATAGATGAGAATACCACTGCAACAGACTCCTATCATGATTGCATTGTTGTCTGAATCTTTAGCCTTGTGCAAGTCAATACCATACATGGCCAATTTTTTAGCATTGTCCAAAAAGTTTTTCTCAGCCTCATCTGGTGTTTGCCCCCTAAAATATATATTTCCAATATGTTAAGCAAATTTGTGCAACTAACAAAAAAGACTGTAAAACAAAATATGAACTGAGCAGCTGAACTTGTAAATTACATACATTTTACACACAATCATTATAAAGCATCAAGAAAACTGATTAACTCACTTGTGTAATTTATGAAGCTCTGCAATTTTTTCTAAAAGTTCTGGTGTCTGCATGGGAGCAAAACTCATTTCTTTAATGTAGTCCCAGGAGTGGCCATGGTCATTTGAATCATACTCTCCAATGTCTGCCTGTACATTATAAGATCCTAATAATGCATACGTATTGAATGTGCAAGGCAGTCTGCAAAAAACAAAACAAAAAAATAAACTTTGTAATCATCTATGATCAATTGATAATACATGTATAATATTAAAACTTCCAATCAGTTATTTAGCACCATGCAGTAAAGTCTTGTTAAGAAGAAGTATAGTCAGCGCCAGCGGGGATAAAGTAATAGCTCTTCCTGGTGTAAATAACGCAAATTTGTTTCATATATTCGGTAAAAGCAGCTCTTTTTTTTTTTGCTAAAAGATGGATGCATAAGTAAATTCTGCTATCAGTCTGTAACAATTCCCGGTAATAAAGTAAGCGGCCACCATATTAAACCTTCTGTACAGACTTTTCCGTGCAGAAGTTTCCGTATCGTGAAACCCTGTAGTACATTGAAACAAAACAAAACAAAGATATGCAAAATAGCACATCAGCTGACTGGAAATAAGACTATTTCTAATTTCTTTCCTATGGTGTATGAAGATTGTTCAGTCTAAAAATTGTTCAAATCTCTAGCTCCATAATAATTTTAAAAATTGTCAAACCTAACATCATAATAATTAGGGCTGCAGACTAATTGCCATTAAGACGCTTTTAATGCATTAAAAAAATTGTGGGATAATTTTAACACAGAAATTGATCTGAAAAGATCAGAGCAACTTAGAAAGAAAACGCAACCTCAAGAACTGTCATGTTAACTTAAAATTATAGCAGACAAATGGCCCTGAAAACAATAGGATTGTCATTTCCTAATTCTATTTTCTGACCCTGAAAACAATAGGATTCTCATTTCCTAATTCTATTTTCTGACCCTGAATTATATAATGAGTTAACATCTGCTGATGCGTTGACACTTTGATTGACATGTGTCATGGGTTTGGAAGGACTAATGGGATTTTTAACACTTGTGTAATTTATGAAGCTCTGCTGTTTTTGCTAAAAGTTCATGACAATTTTTTGTGGGATAGGGTGGGGTAAGCCATAGGTAAAATATGATCTTTGAGGGGAGAGTGGGTGGGCTGTGAAGCTGTGGAAATGTGACCAGGTAGAGGTGAAGAGGATAAAAATCATGAAAAAAAAAAGTTTCATAAAAAGTTATTGACCTCTTTCTGACTATCTATTATTTTTAAAAAGAAAGAAAACATCAATTGAACTGACACATGAATAAAATGGTCAGAATAATGAATTTAACACATGACAATGCTTAAAGCAGCTGTAAAAATTTTAATAACTCAGCCATTTTCAAAACTGTCTTATCTTATAAAATATAACAAGGGTTACACGCAGTTTATTTTTGTATAGTAAAAATACAATAAAGAACCATACAACAGTCAATCTAAGAATATTTAATGAACAAAAGTTATAATATAATAGAAATGGCTCTTTGGGAGCTGCACAAAAACTCACTCTTAAGAGTTGCCTTTGGTCACCAATGGAATATAATGACAAACTAGTTTAAATAATTTGTGTCTATTAAACTTGCGTTAATTTCGATTAAAATGTTAATAATACGTTAATTCCAATCTAAGAAATTGATTGAGCACGAGCTCTGATGATAAATTACTTTAAAATATTAAATACTATTAAATGTTTTAAATATAAATTGCTAAGGATATTGTAGCATGGATATTCTTTGCAAAAATATATACATTAGTGTCAAATCCACTTTTCATATTATTTTTAAATAGATATATTAATATTGAACAATTTTTTTCTAATCAAATCGACATTTATAAACAGCCATTCAGGTTTGTTTATCCTTGCAGAAAACTCATTAATTAAAGCAATAATTTAATTACATTATACATAAAATGAATATGTACTTCACCTTCCACTTAGCAAATCTCTCCTAATTTGCAATACAACCAACCACCTAAAGGTAAATAAAAAAATTTTAGCATCAGTTTAGAAACAACTAAACAAACAATTTTCTCAAAAAGGAAAACTTCACACTTCTAGCATTAAATGACAATCATAAATTAACAAATCATTTTTTTTTCAAAGAAAATCTATCCCCTGTAACTTTTTGATGATTCAGAGCTTGCTTCAGCCCCTAATACTGCCATACAAGTAAAGGTACAGATGTTAAACACCGTACCGCGAAATTGGTCATCACATGATCTATTATAAAATCTCATTTTAAAATTATCAAAATAAACCCATTGGAAGATATGATTCATCCCTTAAATGATAATACTCTTAGCTCAAAAGCATCATAGGTAATACAATTTTCCAACCCTTATGACAATAATACCATCAATACTTTAATATCATTAAGATCTTAAGTTCTGATTCTGCTCATTGCACATCTAACCTTGTCAGACTCTCTCTCAAATGTGTTGGATCAGGCGGGTAGAACTTTAAAGCAAACTCAAAGACCCAAGCACCACCTTCAGGGAAAATGAAAAAGATCATTTTATCTCATGTTGACATGCTGCTATTAAAAAGCAAACAATTAAATTAAATTTTCTTACTTATTGAATAAACATATAGTATACATAAGAGCATAAACAGCATATGTAGAACAGTACATCTCTGTTGCCATCATGTGAACAATTTAGAAGATAATCTAAAAACAGATAAAATTAAACAGGTTTACAGTACTCACGCTTTTTTTGTTTGGATATCTTTTTGTCAAGATTCAACCAATACTGAAAACAATACAGCATGTTTCCAAATAAGCATAAAAGTATATCTCTGAGTTACATTTTTATGGCTAATAGATAGAAAAATATCTCAATGAATTAAGAATATAAGAACATTAAGCTTTTATTTTCAAACCTTTAAATGAGATGGTCCCCTGTCATCTGTGTAGGTCAGGCCAAAGTAATCTTTTTCAATGAGGTCCAGATGTGTGCAGACTTTATCAAATAAAACTCTGCCGATGTCATTTTTCTATCGAGAAATCAATACAATTATCAAAAACTATACAAAACTTAATTCATGTAGGTATTTGAGATCATATTCAAACCAAGAATTAATTCTGAATTAAGCATCTCTAATCGGCAAAGTTAAAATTTCCATATCTTGATTAAATAAGCTAGAAGAAAAAAGGAATATTTTGAAAGGAAGCAAAAGACAAAAGGCAAGTGCATTTCAGTTTTCTTTAGATCACATCCAGTGGTGATAAATAACTTGATATGAATCTATCAAACACTCAAGTTTCTTTTTTTTTATATACCAGGAAGAAAAATTAAATAAAATGAAAACTCATAAAACAAGTAAAATCAATAATTAACCACAGAATATTATCTGACCATCTTCTAATAACTCATTAAAAACTTTTCATGTTTTCTATTTAGCTTCTTCTGATAAGAGCCTAATTTCAGCATTTTAATGTGATTTTTGAAAGGCTGTATTTTGATTTATATTTAAGTATATGAATTAGTTGTGATTAATGAGACAAATATTTTTTTAAGGCATGAATTTTTCTGTATGTTTACAGTAACTGTAGAATATTATAATCTGTATGACAATCAATAAAAAAAAACAGTTCGTCTCAGGCTAAATTCATAAATGGTATTTAATGAATTGTCTCTAGTTATTTTTTTACATGAATATTAAATAAAGTACATTTAAAAAATTACTGCTCAGAGGCTGAAAACAAAAAAAAAAGGTTTAAGAATCTTATCATTTAACATAGTATAACGACTGTTGGTTAGGCTCAATATTTTTAATCATTAGATATGACTTAATAAAAAAGATGCTTACATCAAGAGCAATTTCAATATTTTCCCCATCCAACAAGAAAACATTGCAAGTGACAGATTTACCAGATGGTTTAGAGACTGGTTTCTGTGACTTATCATTCATTTTACTTGGACTTTTGTCATCTGAAATCTGCAATAAAAAAGTTTTTCAGTACTTTTTAAGCTTATCATTGTGTTCTGTATAAAAATGAAATTTTCATTATAATAAAACAGATCCTGCAGTGCTTGCTAGACATTTATAGACTAAATAATGGATCATTTTGTTTAATAATATCTGGAAATGTAAGAAACTCAAATGGTTAACTTCAATATGCTTGACTACAAGGGCAATCAAGTTAATGTTAATTTATTTAAATAACTGTAATAATAAGAAAGATATAAATTTCAAAGTTAAAGAACAATCAGTTAATACCTATAAGTAAAATACATGATACACATATTAAAAACTAATATTGTGAAATAAAAGATCACAAAAACACATTTCCTGTCTAAATTATGAAACAGGAATTTCACCCATACAGATGTTCATATTTTTTTTAAAAATAGGCCAAGCCAAATGAGCAAAGTGTGAGAACTGACATTTGAAAATGGGAGGAAGGAACAATTTGTAAACAGTACAGTGACAGGATACAGCAGTGACAAAGGTGAAATGTCAATTAGTGATAGACACGGATTACAGCATTTTTAGGAAGCTAACACTATCATTTTTTATGGCAAATTGCAGGAATTTTCCTATATAACTCTGATAATATTTCAAACAATGCAATAAAATACTTTCAAGAGATATTATATTAAATGTTAAAAGGATTAGCTAAACATACACTGACCTGTATTCATAATAATAAAACATGCTTACATGTATTTATAAAGCAGAAACTGTATATAAGATAATGAGACCTAATCTTTATCTAAAATATAAGAATGCAAGATGTCTATAAATGTATTTTTTTTTGTTTTTAAATGATCAAATTTTGAAAGGTTTGGCGTAAACACTAAACTGAAATTACAAAAGTATAAGTATATATTTACACTCTTTTAACTTTGAAACACCATTAAGATAACTGCTAAAGCTTTAGCAACTTTTAAGTTTTAGTCAACTCATACTTAGCAAAGTATATATAAGACGCTGATAATTATAATACTGTAGTAAAAATAATCATACTAACTGACTAATTGTACTTAATGTACATTAGGGTGTCCCAAAAATGCTCGAAAAAAAATTTTTTTTAAATCTTTGGTGTCTCACCCCCTGAAATGTGTCTCTTGGGTACAATGAGTGAATTGGTGAAGTTGTAGCTCATTTGAACAACATTTAGAGGTCCCCCAAGAGCTTTTAAAATTCCAGTATTAGGCCAACATAAAAATCTAGACGAATCATGGCTCAAATAATTTGCAGTTTTTGCATGCCATAGTTGAATAAAATGAAGTTTAAATATACTTATATTTATCTCATTGCTACCATTAACTAGAGTTGAAATTGTGTGATTCTTAATTAAAAAATGTAATAAATGCTAGAAAACATATAAAATACCTAATGTGCAAAATTTAAGCAATGTGCATATTTTTTGAAGATTTAATTTTTTTTAAACTAAGCATGCTAAATTGTCAGGCAACATATCACCAAATGTTGCTGCAGTGCTGGACAGAACGAACACCAGCATTAGAAAATCAACAATGATACTTGCATCCGCATTCAACGAAGCTGGTGTTCCGACATCTGACACAGTATTTTCCAAGAGCACAATGCATCGTCATCGCAAGCTTTGTCGTCAACAAGCTGCAGCATGTATAAAAGAAGACCATATTCCCTCAAAATCAATTGTACAATGGGATGGTAAGCTATTGCCGATGTTACTGGACATGTTACCAACAACGGCGATCGATTACCTGTCATGCTCTAGTCACTTGTCGATGGCACTACAAAGCTTCTTGGTGTTCCAAAGTTAGCATCCGGGTCAGGATGGGTAGCTGCTGATGCAGTATATGAACATATCAAATCATGGAAGTGCGAATCTATGGTCATCGGCATGTGCTTCGACACTATGGCTTCCAATACTCGAAGACTCAATGGAGCTTGCACTCTGTTAGAAGTAGCCCTGGGACGTAATCTATTATGGATGGTATGCCGTCATCACATATTGGAAGTACTCCTTTCCGATGCATTCAATGTTTGTTTTGGACCATCCACTGGACCAGAGAATTTGTTTTTTAAGAGGTTTCGAGAAAAATGGCCAGAATTAAACCACACATCCGAAGCCAGATCCGCCCCTTTGATAATCGTGTCTGATTCGATTAAAGAATTTATTAAATGTCAACTTGAGGTCAGTCATTCATGTGATGATTATTTGGGATTTCTTCTGCTTGCTGCACAAATGGTTGGGTTGGAGGTTGATGTCAGCATTCGCAGACCTGGTGCTTACATAGGGCAAGGTGGATGGCGAAAGCAATCTATGCATTGAAAATTGATCTATTGTTTGCAGGCAATGAAACCATCTTTCAGTTAACAGTTCGAGAATTACAAGGTAATCAGCGCTTTAATCGGTTTACCATATGTGTTTATCTTCAATCATGGTTTTCATGCAGGCTCACCGCAGATGCACCTGTGAATGATATCTTGTTGATAAAGGGTTTATACGAATATGATGATGCTGTTCTTCGATCAACTGGATTGAAAATGATGGTGCGTCACTCACGGTACTTGAGTCTGGAACTGTCGACACTTGCGTCATTTTAAACCCTTTTGTCGGACAAAGAAAAAACTGGCCTTGTTCGGACAATGCAATCAGAACGTGGACCGCATCTCATAAAAACACTATCAAAAAGTGTTGTTGATTTGCGGGCTTCTACCACATTTTTTGAAACGTCCAACATTGATGCCAGTTTTCTAGAAGTTCCTGTTGAAGCCTGGTCAGATACACCATCTTTTAAAGTTGCAGCAGATTTTGTAAAGAATCTGGCTTGTATCAATGACTCTGCAGAGCAAAGTGTAGCATTGATACAAAATTTCAATGACAGTATCACCAAGAATGAAGAACAAAGACAATTTTTGCTCCAAGTGGTTGAAAAACTTCGGAAAAATTTTGCAGAGTGTAATCGTGAACAGCTGGCTAAAATTTAAATTTGAAGAACTTTTTTAAATTTTTGTCTACCCTACAGTACAAAGTACAAAATAAATAGCAGGAATGCTTATTTGCATTGCTTATTATTATTATTTTTCAAGCAGATTGACATTGATTCAAGAATTAACTTGACAAAATGAATAAAACTTTTTCATAATTTTTTACTTAAATTTCAAATTTAAAAATATAAACCATTCAAGATTTATATATTTTGTTTCATTTAATATTATAAACAATACTAAGCATCAATTTGTTACTTAATATATCAGTTTCGCATATAATGCAACATTAATGCTGTATTAGATTTGACAGCGAATGATTTTACACCAAAATCTGGAACTTTAAACCTCTTGGAGGACCTCTAAACATTGTCCAAATTAGCTGAAATTTTGCAGGTTAACTACTGTTACCATACAGACATATTCTGTGGGGTGAGACATCAACATTTCAAAACTTCATTTTTTTGGGACACCCTAATGTACATGTAACAAATAAATTTTCCGATCAACACAGTCTAATGTAGGTAGCAAAATACAACAAAAAATAATTGAAATTGGTGTGGCTGAATATGTCCATTCATTTACTTTTAATTTTATATTGAAAATGAACTTCCCATCAAGACAAGTGCACAATATTCATTTCACATGAGATGTGTACTCATGTGAATCAATTGTATATGTAAGAATGACATTAATCTCATAACATTACCCTATGCCTATCATTGGCTTTAGAAATGTAGTATTTAATTGTCAATATATGAGTTATAATAAATTCATTTAAAACTAATTCAGTTTAAAGATTTGTCTCAGAATTTAGTCGTTTGATTTAGTTTAAAAAAGAACATTTAAATCACAAATGAGACAAAGCAGAATCAACGCAGCATCACATCTCTAACAAATCATCTTAACAACTTGTCAAGAAAGGGGTGATTGATACATACTGATGTCAGATTATGGAATGCAGACAGGACAGATGAGATATCCCCCACCCAAAAACTTTTATTAGTTAATAACTTAATAGTAACAAAACATGTCTCATATTAGTCATAGTATCATATTAATTGATAAAATTGGAATTATGACTAAATACCAATATTCCTTTCTAAAAAAATCTATGAGGAAAATTACGTTGCTATTGCTTCTTTCATATAGAGTAATTATTAGTAAATTGAAAAATGAGTCACACTGTGACTATTTATTGGCTACATATGATTTCACCATAAAAAAATTCAAACTACAAAAATGGGATAGGCTGATGGTTATTTCGTCACAAAAATTTAATGATATTTTATATAAAATAAGATTTTAATTAATCTAAGTCTAAAGTAAAAGAAATTAGCTCAATTTCAACATACAGAAACGATAAATATGAAGCGAGTGCGTGTTTTATATTTCAATAATGCATTCCCGGAAGCGAATGTTGATTTAAAATGTTAGGATAATATTGCAAGGCAGAATCAGGAAATAAAGTTAAGACGCGAGTCGATTGCAACAATATATTATTTCAATCCATTCTAAAATTAGTTTTTTTTTAACTTTCACTATAAATGAAATACTATAGTACTTCATTTAGATTATTTACCTTCCGATCATCCAGTGAATATTCTGCAGACATCTTTGATTTTGAGCCCGGCGACGAAGGTTCGCCGTTGTCGTTCATTTTTATTCAGTTTAACAACACGATACAGGTAAATTACCGGCACCAGTTAACTAATAGTGTCCGAAAATAGAAATCTTTACACATTAAAACAATAAAAAAAAATTAATCCTTTTGCAAAAGTTACTGATGAAAGCTTATTTGATTCAAAACCGTGTGTAGACGCCAACTTGTTTATCAGCTTCTTATTTAGGTTAACGTT
This sequence comes from Bulinus truncatus, assembly GCA_021962125.1. Lineage (NCBI taxonomy): Eukaryota > Metazoa > Mollusca > Gastropoda > Planorbidae > Bulinus > Bulinus truncatus. The sequence goes on from JAGDYQ010000094.1 coordinate 2,922,478, forward strand.
CAGGCGAGATTTGAAAGCATCGAATCGGTTGCGTCCCCTGTTAATTTTAACCACTACTAGTAAAGGAAATAACACATTTCGGGATGTGTCATACCGGGTGACATATTTTTACCAGTAAAGAGTGTGCGCGATAGCTTGAAACCTATTGTGTAGCTCAACGACCGTTCCCGAATTTAAAAAAGAGAAATATGATCAAGCTTAACCAGTTTAGGTTGTTTGGTAGCCGTATAAAGCTACTGGCTGACAGAAATGGGCATTTATTTAAAGCGGAAAAATAATAGTACGGCTGATTAAACAAATATTAGTTGTTTTTATTTTTCTGGGTGTTGTAGCATCAATAGAATAATTATTAATACTTACACATTGATATTTTTATAAAATTATTTTTGTGATCAGTTACAATTCTTATTCGGAGCAAATTTGTGTAATTATTGGCTTCTTAGTGATATATAGAGCGTTTGTAAAAAAAAAAACAAAAAAAAAAAATTGAGGCAACATAAATAATGCAGCAAGATCATAAAAATGTGGCGTAATTTTATTTTTTATTTTTTTTAATTTCAATTTAAGCAAGTTAGAATGAAGTAAACAACCTTTCAGTGGAACTTATTGCGAACATTAATCTCCTATTCAAACGAAAATGTGGCATAAGAAACGGGATCAGTACGACATTGTATGTATCGCAGAAGTGTGTGTTTTCAAGCGTGATAATTATAAGTGCAGAGATATAATCAAATGCATCAATAAGTTAGTTTTGTGGTTGTCATCCAAGAAGGTTTCTCAAAACAGTGGTGTGCCTGCATGCAATTTTGTGCCTGTATACAACGGTGTGCCTGCATACAACGGTGTGCCTGCATACTATGTTGCACTCAAAAGAAAGACCCCCGGGGATGGAAGTCCCGTTAAAAGTATTCAAACAAATAAGACATGCGAATGTTTCTGATAAATTAGAAGCATTCACCTAATTAGAAAGTGTGGAGGGGTGGAGAGAACTAGTACAATAGCCTAAATCAGAAGCCCTACTAGCATGGCATGGCCTTAGTCATTATGTGGAAAGACGCACACTGTATTAAGTCAAATTGGTGGTTCACGCTCTCGGGATTTGGGATTGCAGTGAAACAATAATACACCTCTCATAAAAATCTAAAATTGCCGCCCCTGGTTATCAGTAAACTAAGCGCCCCGTCCAGGGCCGATGATTAGAAAAATCATTTAGATTGTGTAAGCCTACTTGTTTCTGTCTGTGTCTTAGATTGTGTAAGCCCACTTGTTTCTGTCTATGTCTTAGTTTGTGTAAGCCCACTTGTTTCTGTCTGTGTCTTAGTTTGTGTAAGCCCACTTGTTTCTGTCTGTGTCTTAGTTGTCTTAGTTTGTGTAAGCCCCCTTGTTCCTGTCTGTGTCTTAGTTTGTGCAAGCCCACTTGTTCCTGTCTGTGTCTTAGTTTGTGTAACCCTACTTGTTTCTGTCTGTGTCTTAGTTTCTGTCTGTGTCTTAGTTTGTGCAAGCCTACTTGTTTCTGTCTGTGTCTTAGTTTGTGCAAGCCTACTTGTTTCTGTCTGTGTCTTATTTGCGTGTAAGCCCACTTGTTTCTGTCTGTGTCTTAGTTTGTGCAAGCCCACTTGTTTCTGTCTGTGTCTTAGTTTGTGTAAGCCCCCTTGTTCCTGTCTGTGTCTTAGTTTGTGCAAGCCCACTTGTTCCTGTCTGTGTCTTAGTTTGTGCAAGCCTACTTGTTTCTGTCTGTGTCTTAGTTTGTGCAAGCCTACTTGTTTCTGTCTGTGTCTTATTTGCGTAAGCCCACTTGTTTCTGTCTGTGTCTTAGTTTGTGCAAGCCCACTTGTTTCTGTCTGTGTCTTAGTTTGTGTAGCCCTACTTGTTTCTGTCTGTGTCTTAGTTTGTGTAAACCTACTTGTTTCTGTCTGTGTCTTAGTTTGTGCAAGCCTACTTGTTTCTGTCTGTGTCTTAGTTTGTGCAAGCCTACTTGTTTCTGTCTGTGTCTTAGTTTGTGTAACCCTACTTGTTTCTGTCTGTGTCTTATTTGTGTAAGCCCACCTGTTTCTGTCTGTGTCTTAGTTTGTGTAGGCCCACTTGTTTCTGTCTGTGTCGTTAACTTTCGCTAGGGGTCGTTTGCTGTTTTTTATCTTATAATGGAGGTTGTTAAGATTAAATGGCTCTAAATCACTCTAATAGACTAAGACTCAGTTCGCTAATAAACTGAAAGAGTTCTAAGTGAAATCACAGGTAATGTACGTTTTAATGAATCGCCAAGTGCTAGCTGTTTATACTAGGCGTTGTGTTTGTTTATAAACTGTGCCGCAAAAGAGAGACAAAAAAAAAAGATTATGTAGCCTACACATTACTACAAAGTGGGGTAAACTAACAAACAAAAAGCCCTTAAAACCAAATGCTGTGTCTAAGCCCAGGCGCTACAAAGGCTCCAAAAGCAGCGCAAAAATAGTTAATTATTTACAGAGTTTTAGACATAGATATAAAGTATTTAGAGGTCATAAATGCGCGCGCTACTATTTTAACGGTTCTAAGCTACATTATTTTTGTTCATAATTTTCAGGCAACACTGGTTGCAGCCACTCCCGTGGTACCTCTATGACCATTGCGCTATCGGCAAGGGTGGGGAGATGAAAAAAGGGCACTACAAAAAAAAACGTGCCATTAAAGTTTATAGAATTTAAGAGAAAAACATCTTACAAAAAAAAAAATGAACCTGTACAAAGCAGTGCCGAACCTAGGGATTTGGGGGCCCGGAGGGCTTGACCTCTTTGGGGGGGGCTGCATTTTGACATTCGACACCATGACATGGGATAATGTACTTAATATTAAATGTTAAAAGTATTTTGGGGGCCCTCCTCAAGCTGGGGCCCGGGGGAGGGAAGACTTTCGAATTTGTACACCCCCTCTCCCCACCCTAGGTACGCCTCTGGTACAAAGTGACATCATCCTGGTGACACGACTGTCAAAAGCAGCTGTAGCTGCTGTGAAACAGGTTGGCCATGATAATGATGTTGTTGTTGTTCTCTATTCAGGGCATGTCACCATCTGTGACCGTTATGTCAACTGACCCGGAGCCTGGTATCACACCGAATACCGCACCGCCTTCATAATGAGTTGTTTTTAAATTGGTTTCTTGTGAGTCGGGGAAGGCATCTCACTACCAGACATTTGCGTCATTTCCGGGTATGTTGGGAAAGGGGAGGGGGTTGGATATGGGTTTTTTTTTTTTGGCGGGATTATTTTCGTTCTTAAATGTTTTATATTACGAGAATGTTTAAAAGAATATACAAATTAAAATTTGATGTAAATTGGAACATTTCTTTGAAATTTTAATGATCTGGCGGGTTTCCAGCGGATTCCTGAACGAAATTCGGCGGTTTTCTTTAAAAAAAAAAACTAGCCCACCCGTCCCCCAGGCAAATGACGCACCTGTCCCCAGAGTGGTGTTTTGAAACTGCATGATAACAGCAGTCATTGGACGAGATAAAAACTCCCGACTGCCTGTGTCACGATACCTAGTGAATGTATCGGGCTTAGGACCGTGGCTGCGTCGTGCGACATATTATTCGTTTAACGAACGACTCCCGTAGAGTCAATGTTTAGCCATGATACGGATATTTTTTTTTAAAAAACGGTGAAGATAGGCAGTTAAAGGCATTTCAAGATGCATAATCACATTGAATAACATTCATTTATAAGGAAATGAGAAAAACGAAGAGAAAAAAAAAACATGATTACCCCCCCCCCACACACACACACACACAGTGGCGCAACCAGCAAAAAATGCTGGGGGGAGGGGGACAGTTTGACAGTCTTTTTTATATAGTAAAATATGTTTAGATGATTTGGTCAAGCCCCCCTCTCCAGTTGCGCCACTGCACACACACACACACACACATTATGTTTGTTTCCGTGTTGTTTTTGTTCTAATCGTGCACACCACCAACGCACCATATTTCCCTGCTCGCTTCTTATCTACTCGCGCACGGTCGTGCCCAAAACGTGTATCAATCTGCGTACTTATGCCACTCGTGTGTTATCATCGAACAAACCCACGACACGATGCTCCCAGCAAGCGGATACAAACGCGATCAAATCCGAATTCATTAAACAAAAATCATTCCACACTGTTTAAAAAAAAAATATATCATGAAAGGATGCTACAATATCGTCTGCTCCGTCGAAAATGGAACCCATTTATTGAACATCAATGAGCTGACAAAATTGGGGGTCTAATTTTTTTTTTCCCCCGTGGATGAGACAAACTAATGATCTGTCCGACCCTACAATCACAGCCACACCAAACATCCTTTAGCGCTCAATTCAAAAATACCGGGTCTGAACCCGGGCGGCAAAATTAGGGGGATGGGGGGGGGAAGCTATCTATATCCTCAATCCAGGAGCACCACCTATGCGATATGGTGAATGGTGATAAACTGTGGTCCGAAACTCTCCCTCTCTCTCCGCTTCGTTGGGCGGTGAGAGATTATGGCTCCAAGAGTGAACATGCACATCAGGGGCTGCCAACTTGTATAATCTATGCTATGTCCAGATCACTGGCGCCCCCCCCCCCCTTGAATTTCCAGTCTGCCCCCCCCTAAAATTTTAACTTTTTTAACTTTGTAATTCATTTTAGTTTATATGTATCATTTTCATAATTCATTTGATTTATTTCTTAAATTTAATATTTGAAAGAAAATATAATTAATTGACATTTGAAAGTAATCACATTATTGAGAGTTGTTGTGGCATATTTTAAAATTAGTGGCAAGTATCCGGCTTTGCCCGGGTTTAAAATAAGGTTTTCTGTTTATTTAAGAATCGTAATTTGACGTTTAATTTAGATTTAAAATAAGACGCGTAAAAAGGGTTTATTTGCATACAATAAAAGGGTACATTTATCTTAAAGCAATGTGACACACAACATTTTTGGCAGTTCCTCTCTCTCTCTCTCTCTCTCTCTCTCTCCCTCTCTCTTCCCCTCCCTCCCTCCCTTTTCTCTCCCTCCCTCCCCCCTCTCTCCCACTCCCTCCCTCCCTCTTTCCCTCCATCCACCCCCTCCCCCTCTCGCCCTCGCTCCCTCCCTCTTTCCCTCCCTCTCTCCCTCCCCCCATCCCTCTCTCTCTCTCTCTCTCTCTCTCTCTCTCTTAGGCATGACTGTAGCAAAAGATGACGATTCCTATGGATAAAGGAATGGAATTTAATAATGTAGTAAGTAATGTGATATTTGGTTCCCCGTACCGATCATATTTATAGTAAGTTAGCTATGTGGGAGAGAAGCTCGTAAAACCTGAAATCGGGGTAAAAGTTTGCCATTTTTCATGTCTTTGATATCCAAAATAATTAATTATAATTAAAGTACCCATTGAGATGGAACGAAAGCTGTTTAAGAACCTTCCCGTGTAATCTTGTGTACGTGTACCAAATTTCATGTTATTTGGTTGACTGGATCTTGAGTTTTAAGGGAACAGACAGCAAATGCATCTCATAAGTATAGAGAAGTATTGCCATCTACCGAATGACGGCAAATGTAATTTTTAAAGAAAATACAATTATTTATTATCTTTTCATAAATTACTTTTTGTTTATTGAGTTTCCCGTTTCCGGTTTCAGTTTCATGTTCATCATCATTCATGATAATTATCAGTAATTTTCTGATCTAATTTCACTATTAAATTTGTAAACAAACTGACATTATGAATCAGTTGACGACAGAAGTGCTCAATGTTCATTTTTATTTTTTTTAATATATTATTTTTTGATAATATCGATTAAATACTTGCTACAGAATTACTATATTCTATTATTGAATTAAGGGGGTAAAATTTGTCTTCGGTCATATTTTGTCTTGCCCCCCCTTAAATTTTCTAGGGGGGGGCGGCGCCCCCCCCCCCTTGAATTTTGGCTTGCCCCCCCCCTTAAAATATTTCGTTCCGCCGCCGAAAACTGTTTAAGAACATTCCCCATGTAATTTTGTGTACGTGTACCCAGTGGCGCAACCAGCAAAAAATGCTGGGGGGGGGGGGGCTCACATATTGAAAAAAGACAGTTTGACGGTCTTTTTTGTAACTTTATAACGTAAATTATGTATTGATGATTTGGCTCAAGCCCGCCCCCCCCCCCGGTTGCGCCACTGCGTGTATCAAATTTCACGTTATTTGGTTGTCTGGATCTTGAGTTTTAAGGGAACAGACAGACAGATAGCAAATGCGTCTTATAAGTATAGAGAAGTATTGCCATCTACCGAATGACGGCAAATGTAATTTTTAAAGAAAATACAATTATTTATTATCTGTTCATAAATTACTTTTTGTTTATTGAGTTTATCGTTTCCGGTTTCATATTCATCATCATAAATTTTCAAGGGGGGTGGCGGCGCCCCCCCCCCTTGAATTTTGGCTTGCACCCCCCCTCCCTTAAAATATTTCGTTCCGCCGCCGGTGGCTACTTTGGTCATTTAGAGATAAGAGATTGGTTTTTCATGATAGATATACAGATGATGTTTTTTTTTCCATTTAATTTACATTTTGTGCTATATATTTTATTTATATATCTATACTTATTTTATCAATTTCTGGATTGTTATTCGGGAATAAAGTTGGCAACACTGGTAAATGGTAAATATCCCCTTCTGTCCGGATCTATATGAGGGTGGGGGGGGGCGGCCTCCACGCCACCTACAACGACAACACTTCGTTGGAATATAAAATATTCGAAAAAAAGCACCGATTGATCAGTTAGAGGCATAGATTGATCAATTAGCAGCAATGATTGATCAGTTAGAAGCATTGATCGATCAGTTAGAAGCATTGAACGATCAGTTAGAGGCATTGATCAATCAGTTAGAAGCACTGATTGATCAGTTAGAAGCACTGATTGATCCGTTAGAAGCATTGATCGATCCGTTAGAAGCATTGATCGATCAGTTAGAGGCATTGATCGATCAGTCAGAAGCATTGATTGATTGATCAGTTAGTAGCACTGATTGATCCGTTAGAAGCACCGATTGATCAGTTAGAAGCATTGATCGATCAGTTAGAAAACTCTCAAGTCTGACGAAATCTAGCACTTGTTTGCATTTCTACCAGGGCGCGCGGTAAGGACAATGCAAAATATTATGTTGATATCAAACTAACCTGTCTAGAGTAGGCTACAAGGAATATAATTGTCGGTCCAAGTTACATTCTGGGACTGAACAAGATAAATGTATTCACGCAGACACCGAGAGGAATTATGGCCCCATATTCTACATTTGTATGATTGCAAATTATACATTATGTTAAAAAGTTGTGAGCCTTCCAATAACATATTCCAACAAGACACAGAGAGCGCTTCTTCAATTGAGTCCGTCTTTGCAACGTTTCAGATCACCTTCTCGATCATGTGGAACTTCTTCAACGTTACGGCATAACCTTCAATTTAAGTGCTTAAAAAAAAGAAACAGAAATGCTTAGCTTCACTAAACAGTAGTTGTCATCACTTCAGGAGATTTGTCTTCAAACTGTGTCACAATACACATAAAAGGCCTGTCCATAGTTCAATCAAACCAAACGAATTATCAATACCTCTTAATTTGCTAGTTATTTTTGTCTTCGTTTTATTAGCTGATCCGTTTCTACGTTGTTGTTTGTGGTGGGGGGAAGGGGGGAAGGGGTGTTAGGCAAAGGTACCTAAGAGGAGGACACTAGGCGAAAATGTCAGCTACACTTGTCAAATCTTGGGCTTTTAACAATCTTTGACAAGCCCCCCTCTCCCTCTCCAACTTTATTTTAGCCGAGGTTCCTGGCAAGTGCCCTTCCTCAGGCCCACCGACAGAAATTTCGGGCCCCTGGGCAGGTCTGTCACGGCGCCCATTTGCTGATAATAATATTTTCAAAAGTTGATTAGCCAGCTCAGTTCAGGCCCCTCAAACTCGCCGGGCCCCTGGGCATTTGCCCCCCCCTGCCCCTCCCCCTCTTGTCGGGCCTGCCCTTCCTTATGGCAGGGCGGCTGTATTCTATGTTGGGGGAGAGGGGGGGGCTTTAACGGCACAATGAGAATCCTCACACGCCCCCCCCCCCCCATTTGTATGAGGCACAGGCAGCCACCCAGTTATTTTTTTTTTTTTATTTTATCAATTAATACGTTTCTGGCTAGGTCGTATCGTCACGCCACCATCAACATATTTTTGTTCTTTTAACAGCTCATCATAGTCAATACGTTGCCTTCCCATCAACTCATGATCAAAATCTTACCATGCGCCACTTGCTGAAATAGTCAGCTTTGAACATGATTTAAAAAAGAAATAAAGGACGAAGAAAAATAGTATATGAAGTAAAAATAGAACGTTCAAATTATTTGTATATTTGATCATTTCCAATGCGTCAGGCTTGGTGGGCCCCCGCATCAGTGGGCCCCCGCATCAGTGGGCCCCGGATCAGTGGCCCGGATGTAACTCCTATCCACAGGTCTGTGAATTCAATACCTATTGGTGCATATATATATATATATATATATATATATATATATATATATTTACAAACTTTGTTTTAAAGATTTGGAAAATCAGAAACACCTGTAATAAACTATAACTCCCTATTTGGTTCAACTTTATATCTCGACATCGGAGGCGGCCCGTTATCTTCAAATCCGTCCATAATATGCTACCAGGGTCGGATTTAGATTTGATAAGGCCCTAAGCTATTAGAGATATGGGGCCCTTAATTAAGTCCAGATATTATATGTCGGTGCCAAATATTTAGGTATATATGACAATCGCTTACTTTGACTTTTTTTATGGGGCCCCTCAAGAAAGTTGGGGAGGGCCCTACGCTATAGCTTGTGTAGCTTATACTTAAATCCTGCACTGTGTGCTACCATACTAAAATTGTATGTACATGTATTCCTTCACACAATGTGACAATAATATAGTACAGAGCCCATGAAAATATGGCCATAAAAGTTTAAAAATAGCATACATTTTTTTCGCCACGCAGCATTCTTGTGCTAATATAAATGTATCATTAGGTCTATCTGAAATTCAGTTTGTTTAAAACAACATGAAAATAACAGAAAATGATTACATAAATCATATAAATATCTAACCTTGTAAGGTGTGAACAGTAATATTGCATTTAATCCATAGAAAGCGAAAAATCATTAAAAACAAAACGAAAAAAGGACAGCTAGTATGGCCAACTGAATGTTGAAGAAAAGTATCCCCCAGTCTGATGACTTGAACTAAAAAAAACTTGTAGATCTAGTCGGAACACATGTAATGCCCAGGCATAAAAACACAATGAAAACGAAAAATAATCTTCTGCACTCAGGTAGCAACGCTGTCCTTTGTCTTGCTGTTATGTGTCCTTGTGCGTTGACTATTCATACCTTCAACAGACGTGCTAATCAATACAGAAAAAAAAGTAGTAATACACACGGTGTACGTACATATATAGGTGTAAAAAAAAAAAGGCTGTTTTGAAAACTAGGAGCATTTGTAATGGTTTATGCATTTGAAAGAAATAGATAGCTTAAATTAAAAATGTATATATATATATTATGATTATATGATAATAATAGTAACTACATTAATAATACAGATTTCATTTATATTTCTTCTCATGAGAAACATATGTCACCGCAAATAATGAAGATTTTTTTTTATTCAGTTATTGTGATCTAACAAAGGGTTTTAACAAGTCTATTAACAGCAAGCAGACCGTTTGTTTAGTCAATTATGGAAACAATAAAAAAATTATATGCATAATCTGTTGCTTTTTTAAAAAATGAAGTCGACTGTGAAATTCAAAACTCTGACTCAATTCATTTATGTTTCTTAACTTAAAACAGTGTGGCCCAGGCCCGTAGCGTGCGGGGAGGGGGGCAGGAGCCCCCCCTGCGGTTTATCTGCTCCCCCCCCCTCCGGTTATTTGCTCTACGTAGTAAAATGTATTACCTGCTCCCCCCTGCTATTGTCTGGCCCCTGCTGTATAATGCCTGCCCCCCCCCCACTGTAGAATTTTCACGCGACGGGGCTGGGTGACGGCCTGGTGACGAAGTTGTTGAGACCATTACACACCATTACACTCCTATATACTCTTAAAGGTGTGTGTCTTCATGGCCGGCTCGACTATGGAGGACACGTGCAAGAAAGAGCGCCGCAAGAATAGCACAGTTGTCCTAAACAGGGGCGTAGATAGGAACGGGCGGAGGGGGGGGGGTGGTCCGCACAGCGACACTTATTTAGCCTCAGGCACCCGTCTTTCACCAATTAAGTAATTTTTTTTTCGGCACGGGGACGACCAGTTACGCTACCAAGACGTAATGATTAAGGTAGAACACATGACCGCAGGGGCACATCAACGGCGAAATATTCGGCTCCAGGCAATCTCTGACCGTTGAGTGACCATGTACCTTCTCTTATGTCTTCTCTCCTCCCTCCTTGAATCGTCAAGCCTATTTGGCCCGCGGCCTCTGTTAAATGTTCGTTTTACCACCCACCCCACCCCCTTCCCATTGCCCTCTTCCCTATCCTCTGCAGCGGGGGCATGATGACCAAGAGGTAAACATTTCATATGATCGATCATTGAGAGGGAGAAAAAGGGGGATTTAATCAGCTTGAAGGGAAAACAACAACTGATTGACTGCTTTCCATCATCCCCCACCCTCCCCTC
>JAGDYQ010000094.1:2933632-2954037 GCA_021962125.1 Bulinus truncatus
AGTACAAACGAACGTAAATCTATATATTTAATTTTGCATAGGACTAACAATAAAAACCAATAAAATTAACATCAAATATGTTATCTATGGGTAAAGTTCATCTAATGCAACATCAGGAAAAATCAAATTTTTGAAAAAAAATTATAGTCATAACCCTAATATACATACATTTAAAAACATATATATCCTACTCATTGAAATGTGTAGAACAAATTGAATCTTTATTTGTCCTGGGCTATTTATCCAACAGATCTATGGACGTGTCAAAAGGAAAACTAATATTTAACTTAAACCTCTTTTGTTCTGTTTGTTTTTTTGTTTACAAAAAGCGCGCGTGGTCCGGATGGAGCCCTGGCTCATCTCTGTCGTAAAGAATAACCATTGGGAACTACGGGAGGTAAGCATTGTCAATTAACATACACAAAATTACTTCTTTGTCATGACGTGGAGTACATTGAGAAACTCAAGGCAGATTGCAAATGGGGAAACTGTCGTAGAAACTGACCACAAGAAATAAGCAAAGAAATATTTGCCCACTTTTGTCCGTTGCTCGAATAAATGGACTCAGGCCTGGGCATGTTTTCAATCTTGACCACTGGCTATTTGAATCGCAAGGCTGTTTGTCAATAGTACGATGGGAGTAAACGCCGGGAAGGGACATTTGACTTACTAGTGGGGAAAACAAACTTAGGTGTGGAGTTGTTTAGGTCACTAAACATGGTGGTCAGTGTGGGTATTATTGCACAGTTTCATGTTAACATCTTCCTTGTGTCAACACGAACAATTAAATACGTACCTTTACTACATACACACACACACACACTCTGGAGATTCCAAACTAATTGACAACACCAATGAATGGATACAACTGGTACCCGGGACAAGGGGGAATGATACAAATGATCCCCCAACCCCACCCTGCCCAGGCCTGTAGCGGGGGGAAGGGGCCGGGCCTCTGCGTTTTGCTGGACCCCCCTGCTTATTTGCCCCGCTTAGTAAAATGTACTACCTGCCCCCTCCCCTTCATTGGCCTGGCCCCTGCTGCAGAATCTTCACGCTACGGGGCTGACCCCCCCACCTCCAACTTACCAGAATGTAAACTTATTTAATGTCATTTTCTTCTTATATTTATAAAACCATATACAACGTGTTCACCTCTGATGATTAGTTACAAAGTTACAATTCCAGTTCATACAACTAAGTTGTTTCGTTTGGGTTGGCATTTCAAACGTGCGAGAGCTTTTAGGGGAGAAGGGAACAGAGAGTCCCCCCCTCGCCACACCTCTTTAAAAAAAATTCAAAAAATAAAATTCACCGGTTTGTGGCGTAGTATACCGCATGCTTTTTAAAAAAAAAAAAAACCATTAAAGTTGCCAGATAGACTATGTATGTATCCAGAAAACAAAATTCGAAAATTATGTTTACAAATATTTCTATAGCATATAAAAACAATAAATACAATGAATTAAATTACTGGCCAAAGTCTTTCTGGAGTATTTAGTAGCACTTAGCGAAATATGCATACGTAAAATATTTGTTAATCCTCCTAAGTGGTCATTGTCTGGGCGTGTAGGATTTATCGTAAGCACGATCAAAGTCCATTTATAGCTATTAGCATTAGTCTCTGGACACGACCAGTTAGTATTTACTTAAACAATAGTAGACTAGAAATAGTAGAACAAAAAATTCTATCGAGACATACAAATAGATCAAAATGAAACACATTAGATGCTAAAATAGAATTTCACATCTACGGTAAGTTTAATATCGCATTCTAAATTAAAAGCTGCCGTGTTTCTGTCATGTGTTTTTTTTTATCATGTAAGGGTTATGTCAGTGGTCAGTGGGGGTTCTATCCACGGGGTGTTTTGACCGGATACCTTTCTTCTATACAGGCGCCCATTCCGTCCATCCATCTGAGAGAAAGACAAAATGATAGGTATGAGAGAGATTAGATAAAAGCAAAAAAAATGTCCGAATGATATCGTTTAAGATGAAAGAAATATGATATAAAGATATATGATTGAAAGTTGATAGAAAGATTATAGGAATATGATAGAAAGATGCATTATAGAAAGATACATGATTTAAAGATGCACGATCGAAAGAGACATGATACAATGATACATGATACAAAGATAATGATAGAAAGATGCATGATAGAAAGATGCATGATAGAGTGATGCATGATAGAAAGATACATGATACAACGATACATGATACAAAGATAATGATAGAAAGATGCATGATAGAATGATGCATGATAGAATGATACATGATAGAAAGATACTCGATAGAAAGATACGCGATAGAAAGATACACGATAGAAAGATACGCGATAGAAAGATACATGAAAGATTCATGATAGAAAGATGCATGATAGAAAGATGCATGATAGAATGATGCATGATAGAATGATGCATGATAGAATGATGCATGATAGAAAGATACGCGATAGAAAGATACATGAAAGATTCATGATAGAAAGATGACAGAAAGGCACATAATCGAAAGATACACGATGATTGAAAGATGATAGTAAAAATGACAGAAGGATAGTAAAGATTATCTTACAGGTAACATTCTCTAGTCTAAACTCCTCAAGCTATTAGACATTGATGTACTTATCCGCTTCCGTTCCCCTCTGTGCCAAAGTAACTAGTATTTAAATTTCAAAAAATGCATTAAAAATTAAACAAAAAGTAATTCATTATATGATACAAATATCTATTTACTTTATAAATACTTGTATACTTACATTTTACTACGATTTTTAGTGCATAAAAGCTTTTTTAATTGTTTTTAGAAATATTTAAACAAACTATTATTTAGGTTTGATAGAAAGAATTAAACTTGGTTTCGCTTTTGCACAGTATAATTTCATTAATTTTGAAAATCTATCTAAGTGTACTAAGACTAAAAAAAAAGTTTAACTTCTTTGTGCATACATGGACAGTTGCTATACATCGTTATTTTACATGATAATCTCCAAGCGAAATGTTTACGATTGTAAGAATTACTACTAAGTTATTCGCTTTGTAAATCTACAAAATGTTGCTTCTTGGACTCAGAATTACTACAATCGTGTATTGTCTGTCATGTAGACACGTGTTGCCAACTTTGAGCTATCTTACTGAATTAGAACTGGTTCAAAAGTGAGTTACATCAGTGGTCCCCAACCTTTTTCTCGCCACGCACCAGTCAGGTTTGTTAATATCACTGCGGCCCACTAAAAAGGATGGGGGGGCGTTGATTATTTCTCATAAATGGAAAGTCAAACAATCACGAGATAAATAAATAAAAAAAGAAATAATTTAATGTTTCTTGGGCGGCCCAGTAAAATGCGTTCCACATTCGTTCCGGGTCCGCGGCCCGGGGGTTGGGAACTACTGAGTTACATGATTAGAAGACAAGTCCAAAGAGAGAAAAACGAATCAAAAGCTGGTGAAAAGAAAAGTTTGTATTTCTCTATAATTCAAAATAGCCATCTTTGACTATAGTCCATAAATAGACGAATCTATTCAACTACGTGCCGACACCCAACTCCCAGAACATCGAAAACCCCCCCCATCCTCCCCTTCTCCCCTACCCCTTGTCACTAATAGACAATCTTCGCCCGTTCAATAAAAAACGCGTTCATAAGCAACCACTGAATGTACCGTACTTGTAAGAAAAAAAACAAAAGTCCATTCATAGTACCGTTCCTCCGCAATAAGATCAAAAAGTCCAGTCCAGCTCTTGACCATAGCCCACTGTTAGGTGTTAATGATCCGCGGAAACGATCATTTTAATTCTTTCTCAGCTCCCTTGGACTATCTACGATTAAAAAGAAAAAAAAAAAAAGAGAAGAAAAAAAAACTAGAATGAAGAGTCGCTATTGACAGCTAGTCATAAGTAGACCGTACCTTCCAGCATCCTTCATTGCATAAGTCGTAGCTTTTTGTAGGAGTCGGACGTAACCTACGTCACAGTTCAACCCACTTGATGCGCGGGGGCTTTAATCATGTAAATCCTTTGAGCATTACCGGCTTTATATAAAAGGGGAGAAAAATGTAGTTGTTTTTTTTTGTACTGAATACGTGATATTTTAGTAGTTGACGCACTAATTATACCCTTGTACAGTGGATCGCTCTTCTCGTTTCTTCACGTCTTTATAAACGAGTGATGACAGACCCAGTTGAACTAAATATGTTTTTTTGTTCTAAAAAAGATTTGCAGAAGTACTTAGATGAGCTTTTACAGTTTATCTGGCCGATAAATGAATGAATGGGAATGATGTATGTGTGAATTAAACATGGTTGGGTGGGTGTGTAGGTGAATATGAGGGTGTGTGTGTGGGGGGCATTAGAGAAGGTCAAGGTGACACAATGCTCCGTTGTAATACGGTGTAGCTATGAGAAATAGGCGATTTTTGTTTTGAACTTTTTATCTCGTGTTAAAACAGAAAAACGGCAACAACAACAAAAGACTGTACTTCTTTCAAATTCATTTATTTTGTTTATAAACCCTTTACAAATAAAAATGTATTATCTTGCAATAAAAGTAAAAGTCCCCTTAGCCCTATCGGGCCATAGGGTCAGATGAAGTGTAGAACTCACCTGTTTCTATAACCTCGGCACCTGAAGGGGATTGTGCGGCTCAGCAAAACGCCCAGTCAGGTACCCATTTAAAGCTAAGTGGACCCTGCGTGACGAATTCGCACCAAATTTCACCTAAAGAAAAATTCCATGGGCCTCAAAGATGATCGAACCCATGACTCTCAGGTCGACAGTTGAGTATCTACACTAATCGGCCATCCAGTCCCACTATCAGTGCCGGCCTTGTGAGACATTTTTTTGATATAGGCAAGGACAGAAAATGCCGCCCTTTTTAGTTTCATTTTTCTAAGAAAACTCTATAAATGCTATTTATTTTAAAGATAAAGTCCAAATTATGAAAAATAAAAATATGATGTATAGTTTTATTACTGGTCTTCATTCTTCATAACATTTTTTTTTTTTAAATTGCCAAATCCTTTAAAAAAGTTAAAAGAGTTTCAAGTATAGGTAGTGTATTTTTGGAAGTTTTTTTTTTTTGCTAAGTTAAAAAAAAAAAGTAATGAAAAATAAAAAAAAAAATGCGAAATGTCATGTCTATTAAGCATTACAAAGATTGAAAAGAATTCAAGAAAAATACTTCTTTTTCTGAAGTTGAGCAGAGGCAAACTCTTCAATCACTTTTCGGTCAGATCCAAATCTTCTTCAATCGTTTTCTCTCTATAGATATTGTAGCTAAAACCAATCAAACGATCCTGAGACATGGTAGAATGAAGATATGTTTTTAAGGAGTCAGAGCTTTGAAAAGCTTCTCTCTGCACTTCCGCCACTGTTAACGGGAGTGTAAGCAAAATTCGCAATGCCACGTAAAAATACCGGAAAAAGAGCAACCAAGTCCATTCCACATAGATAGTCTAATATAACTCTAGGCAAGCAAGCCCATTCCACATAGATTGTCTAATATAACCCTAGGCAAACCACGCCCATTCCACATAGATAGTCTAATATAACTCTAGGCAACAAGCCCATTCCACATAGATTGTCTAATATATCACTAGGGCAACCATGCCACCATTCCACATAGATAGTCTAATATTACTCTAGGGCTTGATTTTTCTGTAATTCTCCTTGATATTGCAAACTTTTAATCGCACAGTTCTGTTGCATTAATGTCTGCTGAATCTTCGTTTTCAGATGTTAAAGCCAATTGAAGGTCCATAAAAATCGTAGCAAAAACCCCTCTTGATAGTTGTATAATCTGTTATCCTCATTTTTAATTCTTTTCCAATCATGATAACTGGTTAAATGATCTGGTGATTTTTCATGATGCTGCAATATACCTCACATCTTTTTCCAATCACAACTGCCATGTGTTGCTAAGGCAGATTTACTCCTGTTATATATACAGCAGCAAAAACAATATACTTTATCTACTAACGTAGAATACATCAACAATTTTATTTCTAAAGTTTCTCCCTTGGCCAGCTTGCGTGTTTAGTGGTAATTAGAAAAATTGTCTCCCACTTTCATCTTTTGGATAACCAGACTCAAATTTGATCTGCTTTGGATGATGCTGAATATGAAAACAACGAATATTATCACTTATATCTGGCCATTTAAACAAGATCATCCATTATATCTGAATCTATTTCGTTAAATGCACAATAATAAAATAATTTTGAAAATAGTGATGTCATAATAGTGATGTAATAAATTAAGAGCGTTAATCCATTTGACATATCTGTAAGCAAATGCCACTCTAAGCAATTTTGTGCTCTTATTTAATTCTACACTTTCAAAAATCATTTATGTTATTTTGAATTTTTATATTTTTGATTTTATTTTATTTTGCTGGAATTTTCCGCTCCTTGAAGTCACGGCCGGCTCTATGCAGCCGCCTATATCGCCTATACCTACAAGCCGGCACCGCCATCACTATTATCCTGCAATACAGCAGGAAAAAACAAAATAAATAAGTGCACATTTTAATTTAACAAAGTAGTGAATAGAATGACTGGCGCCAATTGTTTCTAAGTCGTCATGGAAACTATCATTTATGTTCAGGCACCACCGCCATTTTCTTCACTATATAACATTTAAACATTGATGACCAGAGTTTTATGAGGTCAATCCTGGATGGAGAAGGAGGAGGCGGTTTGTTTGTGAAAGTCATTCTTTAATTCCCGGCTAATAATTTCTCAAATCTAATAATAGCACATCAATAAAAATAACTGATTGACTGTATACATTAATGATGGACACAAAGTATGATTTAAAATCAGAACAGGTATAGTATAGTATAGTATATTGTACGCTGTTGGTCAAAGAAAAATGGGACATTTTTTGAATCAATCTGGTGCAACTCCTTATTATCCGGACAGCAGTAAAACATTCAGCGGTCGAAAACCAAGACGTTTCGTGGTGGGATGTGGAACTTAACACGCTACTCACAGCACCGTGCATATTTTAATTGAAAAAAAAAAGGGAGGGGGCTTGTTGCGATGTGTCTCTTATATATTTAAAACCTTCCATGATATAAATATGGATCTAATCACAGAAAGGGTTAGCTAAATTTTCTAAAGTCCATTACCACAGTAAGTGAGGGTAATTTTAACACACTTGGGAAAAATTGTTTCGTATGACGTCAGAATTGGGTGCCCCCACCCTACCCCATCTCTCCGTGCTTTTAACAAGTGTTCATGACCTCCCTTTCCTCCAGCAGGCACCGCAGCATACATCCTAATCCCATATTAATCGGCCCAACAAAATAGTGAGAGACGACCCACATTGCACTCAGGTAAACTTTGGATTGTTATTAATAAAATTAAAAATACAGCGACTCAGCCAAAGCCATCGGGACTAATACTATTGCTGATTATTATAATAAAACAAAATTAATTAATCGTAGGGAAGAGTAACACGTGATCAATTCATTCCTGGGCGTCAATCCTCCAATCGTTGTCACCCGGGTGGCCCGCCCCTCTTCCCACCCACAGCCTTACTGACTTTAATGGGGAGAAAGATATGGACACTCCACTCCCCCCTCCCTCCATAATCAGATCTTTGTCGGGGGGTGCAGGTTAAAAATAAAGTTAAAAACAAAAATGACTTCTATCTCCCCCCCAAAACAAAAATGACTTCTCTCTCTCTCCCAAAACAAAATGACTTCTATCTCCCCAAAAACAAAATGACTTCTATCTCCCCCCCAAAAACAAAACTGACTTAATCTCCCCCCCCAAAACAAATGACTTCTCTCTCTCCCCTACCATAAAATGATAGACTTCTCTCTCTCCCAAAACAAATGACTTCTATCTCCCCCCAAAACAAAAATGACTTCCATCTCCCCCCCCCCCCCAAAACAAATGACTTCTATCTCCCCCCCAAAACAAAATGACTTCTCTCTCCCTACCATAAAATGACTTCTCTCTCCCAAAAACAAAATGACTTCTCTCTCCCAAAACAAAAGGACTTCTCTCTCTCCCTACCATAAAATGATCTCTCTCTCCCAAAAAACAAAAATGACTTCTCTCTCCCAAAAAACAATTAACTCTTTTTTCCTCAAAGCAACATGAATTCTCTTCCCCTTATACACTCATTATTTGAAAAGTTTATTTCTTTTACGTGGAAAAACTCTCGCCTTCTCTTCCCCTCGCTCTCTCTCTCTCTATCTCTGGTGATTGGTAATGCATGTATGTGTGTGACTATATGTGTAGGTGTATGTGTCATCCAGTAAAAGCCACATCTTAAAGTCCAGTTTCTTTGATTTCTTTAACTCCCAGGAATGTAGATTCAATGAAAAGTCTGTGATAACCAACCACCGTCCATTAGATGTACAATGGATACAGAATATCAGACAAGACGTCAAGCGTATCCCTACTTGCGTAAACCAACATATCAATTTACATGGCAGGGTTTAAAAAGAAAATAGAACATAGCTTGGATAGTAATGATTATTTTAAAAAAAAAATGGTCTCAAAAAAGATTTAGAAATCCACTGACCCCTGCAAGAAACATTATCCTCTGGCAGAACCTATAGGCACAGACCACTGAGTCTAAAAACCGCAGAGGTGTGAAGGAGGGAGAGGGAACGGCTCAGTACATTAGGGAGTGAACAAAGAAGAGGTCTCCACTTGAACTGATCAACTGACCAAAACAGCCAGGCTGACAGGCGCAGTACAGCTGAAAGGGCAGGAAGTACACATAGGGGGCCCCCTCCATGAATTCCTCGTAACTCTCCCCCCTCTCAACACATCATCAACACAGCATCAGCCGGTTGACAACAAATTTCTCTTTTCAAACACTACTCTCTCTCTCTCTCACTCTCCCCCTCTCTCTCTCTCTCTCTCTCTCCACCCCTCTCTTATCCTCCCTCCCTACATTCCCCCACCCCCACCACATTTTTCTTCACCAATATACTTCCTCTTTCTGTCTCACCTTTCCAACATGCCACCCTTTTATTCCACAATTCTTTGAAATGTCCACACCTAAAACCCCTTTAAAAAAAAAAAAAAAAAAAAAAAAAAAAAAAAAAAAAAAAAAAAAAAAAAAAAAAAAACAACAATCATTAAATGTAATCAATTTTTTTATTGATTTATTTGATTTCATTACAAAATAAAATCAATTATCGGACTATTGTTTTTTTTTAATTTTTTATAGTTATTTATTAAATTCGTCGATTTTAAAAAATACAATTTAATTTTTATTCACTTTAAGAATTCTTTTTTTCAAGGATTTCATTTTTCTTTTTTTCAATTGTTTTTGTTTATTATTTTTTCAAGTATTTATTTTCTTTTTGAATTTTTTTTTGTATTAATTTTTGTCTCAAAATTAAAAAAAAAAAAAATTTTTGTTAGTGTATTTCGTTCCAGAAAATTCTAAAATTATATTTATATTAACACACACACACACACACACAAAGACAAGGTTTCTGTAAGATAAATATTGTTAACAGAACTAGAATTGTTTTCGTTTTAAAATTTATGCTGTGAAGTAGTATAGATGATGTACCAATGTCATGCTTTTGTGGCTGGTAACATTTTGTATTCCATCTGTCGTTACTCTGGACCTCACAAAACTGTGCTCCCAATAACAAAATTACATTCCAGGAAGGCCAAAGTGCAAAATTCCTCTTGCTCCAAATCTTTCTACCCCACCCCCTCTCCTTTCTTCCCCTTTTCACCGGAAAAAAGGCTTTTTAATTTTTTTTTAACAGTTAATATTTCATTCTTATATTATAAATCTTATAACTAGTGCATACAAAAGGACAACTAGTAGTTAAGCTATATTTCTATATAACATTTTAAATTGGTTGCCCATATAGTGGAAATTGCTTACATGTCACATGTGAAGTTTACAAAGTTACGGGTATGTCTCAACCAAGTGCCTATGTATTTTGCAGTAGTATCAAAGGGAAATAATCAATGTTAAATAATTTAGGGTTGAAAGATAAACGTACCAGATTTATCTTTTCCTCAACATTTTGTTAGTTGTTTCCCCAAATCGAAAAAAATTGTTTAACCGGACAGAACTCCGCCCAATAAATTCATAGAAGAAGCTAAATTATTAACTGGTCCATGCTGCAAACTGACATCTTTTGGTTCTGACTATAAAGCAGCCAGGGAGCGTGATGTTGTTATATGTTATGTTAAATGTACTTAGTAGCACGATAGTCAATCACACTGCTTACCTCACAACGTCTGTAAGGAAAGCAATAAAAAAGGAAAAAACGTTAGATGTTATAAACTATTTAAAAACGGAAAAACAGTTTAAATTTTAAAAAATAAATGTAGTTGATATGACAAATATTGACTTACACTCACAACGGGCTCTAATTGTATAAAACCTGGATTACGTGAGTTATATGAAATAGCCAGGAAACTAACAATGGTAAGTTTTCTTGAGATAATATAAATACAATATATTAAACAGACCAATGTTCACAATTATAATCCTAAGACTATGTTCGGCCGCGATGTTGAATGTGAGCAACTTTGGAAAGAAATTGTTTGTTCTGGTGGTAAGCAATAAAGTGGTATACAAGTCTACCATTTTCAACAAAATTAAACATTTGTGCACTCTGTTGTAATGGTGTGGCACTCCTGGTGGTGCATAGGTGATATTTACATAACCACATATATTTGTTTCAAGTATAGCTAATAAATAATCGTCGGAGCAATCTGGTCAATTCGGCCTAAGGTGGGGCCAGTATGGAAAGGGTGTATGCCACAGAATATAAATTGTACAGAATACACCGCCATATGTGTGTATTATTCTCGTTAAGGGGTAGAATAATATGTAAGTGCTAGCATTGATATAAAAGGAAAACAATTCAAATGGTGGCATTTAATTCAGTCATTGGTAAAGGACTTTTTTTGAATAGCGATGCGCTCCCTGGCATTATATATATATATATATATATATATATATATATATATATATATATATATATATATATTTGTGTTCTGCGAAATTGTTATTGTGAAACTACAGAACGCCGATTCAAAATGGGAGTCCACACAATCCTTTGATATGCCCCAAGCTTACAGAAACACACATGAATTCAACACTTTAACCGCCCCCTTTAGATGGCTCCATTGCCACATAGGGCTAAGGGAACCTCTTTTTTATTTGGTTGGTAAAAAATGGAGTTAATGGAGGCCTAAATCAATGTGCCGAGGCCCAAATTTCCGAATTTCCTGACATATACTGTAGAAAGCATCCGGTTTCCTTGTTAGTCCATCTTGTTTCAATTATTATTCTGTTGGTAGCTTTTTTAAATTTATTTATTTTTGTAATTTATTGTAATCATTGTGGAAGCTAAAATAAAGATGACTCCAGTTAAAGTAAAAAAAAAAAAAAAAAAAATCACATTTTGGTAAATAATTTAGTAAAATCTGAGGAACACAATTTTATTTTGATGAATTATTTGTTACAAGAGGTGTCCTAATTGAGTACTTTCTCGTTTGTATATTTTAAATAAAAAGTTGGCACTCAGTTTGATGATGAAACGGTGCATAATGTCTATCTCTCCCCTCCCCCCCCCCCCCCCCCCCCCCACACACAATCTGATACTGATGTACTGATTATTTCTATCAGGATCTGGAACTGTTATAAGCGTAGTTTCTGATTTTGAAAGCAATACATAATAATGCGTAAGAAAAATCATAACTGAATTTCATTTAGTTTTTGGCTCTTTTGTTAAAAGTGCGTGACGTATGTTAAAGGGACTGGAATTTTTAGGGTGTGCTCTGTTGACTGTTGTTCAATGAAAAACCAAAGAAACGATATGGCGGGCTTCTAAAAAACCACTACTAGCTGTAGTGAACATGCGAAAGTCCACTTGGTTCGGACATGTATCAAATGTATTATTGGTCAGCAAAATCGGTGGTCTGGTGGACCACCAGTGGACAGACATAAATTTTGATGGTCCGATATTACTCACTTTATGGTTAGCAAAACGTTTTTTTATTAGTATACTAGCTACTGTAAATAAGAATACTAATCCACTGTAAATAAGCATACTAACACACTGTAAATAAGCATACTTAACTTCTGTAAATAAGTATACTAACTACTGTAATAAGTATACTAACTACTGTAAATAAGTATACTTAACTAATTTTCTAAATAATAAGTATACTAACTATTGTAAATAAGTATACTAACTACTGTAAATAAAGTATACTAACTACTCGTAAAAATAAGAGTTTTAGGCTTGTATTTGTCGCAACAATTTAAACAATGTATGGACTCGTCCATCAATTACGTCAACAAATTTAGAGCACTTTATACCCCCAACCCTCTCTTTTCCCCCTTGTCAACAACTGTCAAACTTTCGGTGACTCCCACAAGGGTAACAATACATAAATGCACGTACCCCCCCCTTTCCCGAAAAAAAAAAAAAAAAATAAAGTATATACAGACCCTAGCTCCAAATACAACGTTATTTGTTAGAAAATGGTGGGGATGGGGTGGGGGGATTTCGAAGTTTCTAATTGTAATCATTGAAATCTAATTTGACTCTGTTAAAATAAAAATCAACGTGAGTCTTCTATCCCTACATAACGAGTCTTCATCCCACATAACGAGTCTTCTCCTCTATCCCTACATAACGAGCCTTCATCCTCACATGATAACGAGCCTTCATCATCCTTATGAGCACGAGTCTTCATCCCTAGATACTGAGTCTTCATCCCCACATAACGAGTCTTCATCCCCACATAATGAGTCTTCAACTCCTACATAATGAGCTTTCTTCCCTAAAGATACAAGTCTTCATCTCTTGTACATAACGAGTTTTCATACCTACATAACGCGACTGGAACCCACCTCCAGCCCTCAAATATTATATAGCAGTATGTGGCTCAGCACTATGAGTTTTGTTAGTACAGTAGACTGTCTGGCTTATAATTATCCGGCCACCACACCACACTATCCGACATAGTCAAACACAATTTATACGCGTTAGAATGAATGATTATAGATGCTTCTAGTAATAATGAAACATTTACTATAAAAATCTTGGATAAAATGTCAGCGATAAAAAAGGTAAGGTGGGTAATTACTATGTCAGATCTACAGCTTAATCATGACTTAATCATGGCTTAATCATAGCTTAATCATGGCTTAATTATTGTTTAATCATGGCTTAATCATGGCTATACCATAAATGTCTGATTGTCATTGCGCATCATTAGTTCAGATTGTTAAAGTCTTTCCAATAAAACAAATGTATTATAACTTAAAAGGCAAAGACAAAAATTAAGAAATGTGTTGTCCACGGTTAGCAAAATGAAATAGTTTTGCTGGATCAAATCAGCCTCGTTAAGTCCACAATAAACGTTTGTGACATATCAGATCTAAAAACATATTGTACGAGTTTTTTTAGAGTGCTCAGACGAGGAAACATCTGATAGAACACCCAGACTTATTCACAGACTAGGAAATGTTCTCATTTTTGTATAATTTCTAGATCGTTTTTTCCACTCAAAACTTATGTGGTGTTTCTATTTATTTGGGAAACTTTTTTGTAATCCATTTTTGAGGGCGCTTTTTTTAGTGATAGATTGTCTTGAAATTTCTTAGTGTACATGTTCTTGCTCTAAGACAATTAGAAAATCAATAATTATCACGCTGCAATATCATTAACTATTATTTTTTTTTAAAACGTTTGAGTAAAAAAAAAAAGGCTCATTATAGTACAATAAGGGACATAACCGTGTTTTACTATAATGAATGACACTAATAAATGGGCTACTTCCCTTGCATTAATAATAACTAGGTTTTAGATCGAGATCTATGTTAGCACGTGATAAATGATATATTTAAAATTTATTGCAGAATATTTTTTTTTTATTTTATCTTGTATTTATTTTGATTCAAATGGAAGTGACTTAAAATAGTCTCCAGGAGATAATCTATATAATATACAGTTGCATTTCATAATAAAAATCATATCAAACATGGTCATACTTAGTATATTCTTATAGAAACTAAAAGCCTGTTTACCAACCAATAAAATATTACATTGTACTACACATATCCCATGAGTGATGATAATGGTTGTGTAGTTTTGTAGACTTATTTTACTGGGTGAAACTGCCTATTGTAATTGTATTTATTCTTAAGCATGTTGTCATATTTTAAAAATGGCAGCAGGGAGAGCTTATTAAAATATATATTCAAGGCTTAAAAGATCAAGTCAAACCAACATAGAAATATTTTTAATGAATCTACTAACAAGTACTCCCAGATCTGATTACTAGCTTAAAGACTTCATTACTATTATGATTATCTGGGATATTTTTAGAGTTTAATAAAAGTCTTCAAATCTTTACATAATTAATTTTTTAATATATTAAAAAATGTATGTATTACGAATACAAAAACAATAAGAACAGTTTTCTATGAATATTTAGTACATTGATAATTTAATTATGTTTGTTAATAAAACGACTGGCATGACTTACAAGCTAATTCATTGCTACATCCAAAGACGCAACCAAATAGTTTAATTTGATACCGATAATTACTGAGGGAAGTAAAGTTTTCCATTTTCAATTTACTGATGTGCTGCATTCTATGAAATAAAATGGGCAAGCAATTCTGGACACAGGACGCGTTAGCGCATTTTCGTATTATGTATCAGTACGTATGCCATCTCTCAGTAAATAAATACTTGTAAATCTTGGAAATGTTTGCAAATTCAATTGTGGGAATGTATATATGTCAAAAAAAAATTATAAAGACGTTTCTTTATATTTGAAAAAACAATTATTTTGCCCTTAAATCTAACTACAAGTGGTTTGTGGTTACCGAGCTAGACTGATATTTGAAAGACATTCTAAATTATAGTAGCCGTAGTATTTAATCGTCCGAAAACTCCGTCACATTGTAGCATAGCTCTGATACTTTCAAATAAACTCAGAATACAAGTTTACTATGGTTTCATTTGATGAGTTTCCTAATAAATCTTGGTGAAAACTACGTGCTGCAGTATTTCGCGCCAAATGAATGAGTTATTGAACGTACAAGGTGCATATATAATATATAAGTCCCTTAGGAGCCTCTGAAGCCCGGCCCCCAGAGGTCCTATCGCAAAATGAACTTTTGATGGACACATGGCAGGCCACCACCTACAAAATGATATATACATCATGGGTCCAGGACTTTATAGTTGCTGAGATATAGGCGCCCCTTTATTAATATAGCTTATATAGTAAAAAAACGGTACTAAGCCCCCTTTTACGGCCCTCAGTGTTCTAGATCGCGAGAAGGTGAACTTCTGCTGCACACATGGTGGTCCAAGTCCCACAAAATGATATATGTTATCATGGGTCTAGGACTTAAGGCTGTTGAGATCTAGGGTGATAACTGACGGACGGACAGACAGACAGACAAATTGGGAAATAATAGAGCATTTTTTTTCAAGAAAATGCTCTAAAAAACTTCAAAAGTCGACATAATTACGATTTTATTGTAAAGTTAGAAGCAAGCTTTCAAACATTTTCCCCAATTAATAGAAAGCTGACTAATTCTGGTAATAAAAGTTAGATATCTCTACACCTATAAGAGTACTGTTATTGATCTATCCATCTGTCTGTTCCTTATAATCATGATGCAGACAAACAAATAACGTGAAATTTATTACACATAAAGATAATTACATGAGGAAGGTTATAGGTCAGGTTTCGTTTCATATCGATGGGTAGTTTAGTTGTAAATAATTTTTTTTTATTTTAGTATTTTAATATTAGGTTAAAGTAATCTCAACGGCGCCATAAATAAAATTCCTCTGTGACGTCATACTTACTTCTGATTCGAATAGAACTTGCGCGCTGGTGCTGTATTGTGCCTTTGTGATGCAAAGAATTATTTGAGGAAGATAAAGGAATGAAGAAGGATTTTAGAAGTGCTAATTAGCTACAATAATAAGTATATATATATATATATATATATATATATATATAGAGAGAAAGAGAGAGAGAGAGAGAGAAAGAGAGAGAGAGAGAGAGGGAGAGGGAGTGGGAGAGAGATAAAGAGAGAGAGAGAGAGGGGGCAGGAGGAGAGAGAAAGGGAAAGGAGGGTAGGAGGGAGGGAGGGAGGGGGAGAGAGGAGGGGAGGGGATGGACAGGGGGGAGAAAAGGAGGGAGAGAGAGAGGGTGGGAGAGAGAGTGGGAGGGAGAGGGGCAGAGGGGGGGGCAGGGAGGGGAGAGAGAGAGAAATTAGGGAGGGAGGAAGGGGGAGAGAGGGGGAGGGAGAGAGAGGTGAAAAGGGTAGGAGGGGAGAAAGGAGAGAGAGGGGGTTAGGGAGGTGGAGAGGGAGAGGAAGGAGAGAGAGAAGGGAAAGGGAGAGATGGGGGAGAGGAGAAAACAGAAGGGGAAACAGAAAACCTGCATGTTAAACCAGGGCAAAGCCGGGTAATTTGCAACTAGTAGATCTATATTTATAAGACGTATTTGATGCCATGTCTGTTCCCTTAGTAACTTGGTAGATATCCTAGACTATTAAATAACGTGAAATTCAAAAGCACGTACACATAAAAACATGGGGAAGGTCATAGGACAGGTTTCCTGCTTCATCTTGATGGGTAGTTTAATTGTAATAAATTATTTTTATTTCAGTATTTTACTATATTAAAGTAATCTCTTTGACGGCGCTAGTAAATAAGAACTCTTCAAAAGACGCCATTTCCTGATTGATCGTATAGAACTAGCACGCTAAGGTGTTGTGATCGTGCCTTTGTGCTGCAAAGAATTGCTGTTGTTTTTTTCATGCTTCCTGATCTGTACAGTCAGAGGAAGGTGCAATGAATGAAGAAGGATTTTAGAAGAAGTGTGTGTAGCCATAATAGCATGTATATTTCAGTTGCAAGCACTCACCCAGCTTTGCCCGTATTTAAAAAAAAAAAAAGGGTTTTCTGCTTCACCTTCTATTTATATATATATATATATATATATATATATATATATATATATATATATATATATATATATATATATATGTATATGAGTGAGGGGGAGAGAGGGAGATGAGAGAGAGAGGGAGAGAGGGAGAGAGAAAGGGAGGAAGGAAAAGAAAGGGAGAGAGGAGAGAGGGAGTAGGGAGGGAGATAGAGGGGAGGAAGGGAGAGAGAGAGAGGATGGGAGAGAGGGAGGGTTAGGAGAGATGAGAGAGGGGGCAGGGAGGGAGAGATGGAGAGGGAGCTGGGAGAGCTAGGGGAGGGAGGGAGGAGAGAGGGAGGAGAAAGGGAGGGAGGGAAAGAGAAAGGGAGAGAGGGGGTAGGGGGAGGGAGTGAGAGGAGGGAGGGAGTGAGAGGAGGAGGGGAGGGAGAGAGAGAGGAAGGGAGAGAGAGGAAGGGAGAGAGGGGGGGTAGAGGAGAAAACTAGGGAGCGACCGATATGCCTTTTTACCGATAATCCGATACCGATATTTTCCCCAGCATTTTTACCGATACCGATGCTACCGGGATATTTTCTTTTTAGGGCTGTCCATTATTTACAGCAACAAATTTTGTCGATTTTTAATTTCCCCCCTGTCAAATAAACTTGTACCAAACTTCCAGAGACCCCCTATAATTCACGTCAATATTGGATTACCCCCTAAAAAAGGTGGCCTTCAAAATGTTTATGTGGCAAAATTAGTAGGAAGATAGTTAGAGCTAATTAAAATACTGAATGTTAAGCGAGTAAATAACACAAAAATACAAACGCTGCTTAATTTTCCTATTTATTAAGTAATTATATTCAATTAAAAAAAAGTAACATTGTTGACGCCAGCTCTTCGTGACCCCCCCTCCCCCCTACTTTGTTGACGTCAATTAATGGACAGCCCCATAAAGCAATAATACCAAACACGTGTTATTGTTATCGTGCTATATGACGTATTTCGCCAAGTTCACATATTTTGTAACACCCCCCTTCCTCAGCATACCGATATTTTTTTTTAATCAACAACAATGCCAAACACGTGTTTCTCTCATACTACATGCTCATGACGTATATCAATCCATGCCAATTACCCTTCCTTAATATATTTCGTGACACTTCGCCCACACAAAAGTCTCCTTGTTCCCCCCCTCCCCCCCCCCCCCCCCCCAACTTCCCAATCCCAATGTAAAATACACACAGATGTTCACTAGTTAGTATCATTCAAGTTCATACATTAGAATTAAGAAATGCCAATCCTATTGTTTCAAGGTCGTATCTCTGATGTATACGTGACAATTTCTGGGTACGGGTTTTTTTTCCTTTTTTTAAATTCTTGTCTGATCTAAGTTATAGAATTGGGAATATTTATCTGAATTTTTTTCTTGCAACTCTGTTGCGAAAAAAAAAACAATGTATCGGCAGCCAAAAAACGGCCGGTCCTACAGTTAACCCATAGTGCCAATATCGGTTCGACTATCGGTCGCTTCTACAACAATCGCCGATCCGATATTAACCGATAGTGCCAATATCGGTCCGATACCGATAGCGATCCGATTATCCGTCGCTCCTAGAGAAAACAGAAGGTAAACTGAAAACCTTATTTCAAACCCGGGCAAAGTGGGGTACATGCAGCTAGTAAATATATAATTCAATCTCAAGGCGCCGTTTTACGAATTTCTTTGTTATATATTCCGATATAATAAACATCTACAAAAATATTATGGTCTAATGTTGGGAGTCCCAACTTTAGGACTTAACAAGATCGCCAAAAAGTCACAACAATTCTTCAATTTAACGCCTCACAGGACAATTAAATAATGGCATTTACTGATAATCAAGGTTTCAGATGTATTAGAATGATTAATTTTTTGCAATGAAATAGAAAATAACTTTCTATTATGTTGCTGAGTGTAGTGTTTTGTTTCCATACATCTCTTACTACTATTTTTTATTTATTTACTTAAGTGGTCATACGACTTAAAACTTTGAATATCGTCATCAATGAGGACTATAATGCAGCCAACCGCATTTTTCATTTTTAGGGTTATCAATTTAATTCTTGCATTTATTTAATTGAATTGATTTTTTACTTGTCTATTCATTTAGAATCAGATCGGGATTTACCTAATTCTTACATATCTTCGACACTATGGGTAATCTTACAACAGACTGATCTGTTGTTGAAGAATGATAGAGGAAAAACACGTTTTCAAGGGAGTCAATTAGAGTTTAAAAAATGGTCTAAATAACCGTGAATAAAAATTTAATGAGTAGTTTCCCTAGCCAATGACATTTGAAAATTTCCAACATTCTATAAGCGGTATAGCCAACAAAAAATCAATATAAAGAGTAAATCAGATGAAAAAAAAGTCACACTAGCTGCTTACATTAGTCACACTTTGAGAAACACTAGCTTAACTAGGTTATATACACATATCTTTCAAGGAAGTTGGTGATAGTTGAATTAAATTCGGTACTTTCAGTTTTAATTACAATTAACGTCTCTCTAATATATTTTAAACTGGACTTAACAACAAATGCCGTATTTCTGTGTTTTAAAGTGGAAATTCAACAAATCAAATAAAAAAGTAATGCTACAGTTATTAGAGTTAAATATTATTAATCTGAAAACGTAGGCTTCCAAACTACCAATTTCAACTGTCTTCTGTACAGCCACGCCGAGAGGGGCAGGGGGGTCATTGCCAGGGGGCCCGCATCTGTAGGGGGCCCACGCCCCGGACCATGTCAATTTTTTTCACGACTTATTGTTTATTAAGAAGCCCGTAATCATGTCCTGCCCTGGGGCCCTTGTTGGCTCTCCGGCGCCACTGCCCCTGTAGGAAGTGGAACTAATTCTCTAATCAGCCATTCTAATGTGACATCAATTGTGTGTAGTGTTGTTTTAGTCCCAGGTCATATTTTAGTTTCAGTTTTTATTTAGTTTTTTCTGTAATAATTTCAGTTTTCGTCTAGTTTTAGTCTTGTTGCTAATTGTTTTTTTTTAGTTCTCGTTGACGAAAAGTCAACATTTTCGTTAACGAAGGTTTTAGCTTAAGTTTTTCGTCAACGAAAACAACACTAATTGTGTGTTCTTCTTGTTAATAAACCGTCTACACACACACAAATCGTTATTTTTAAAAAAATCCTATAATATGGCTAAAACGATGTAAGGCAATAACAAGAATTTCAGCTTGTAATGATTTTTGTTTTCTTTCAACAAAAGTATTACTTTTGTATTTGTATGGGCATGCATATACGTGAACAAATGTATTACATTGTATTGTAGAGCAAGGGCATATACGTGAACAAATGTATTACATTGTATTGTAGAGCAAGGCATATACGTGAACAAATGATCAATAGTCCCTATGCATGAATTGTATTAAAAAGTCTTCATATAAATGAAAATTTACAAGTTCCTGCACGTTTTTTAATTTGTTAT
>JAGDYQ010000094.1:2954537-3154537 GCA_021962125.1 Bulinus truncatus
CAAACTTTGTTTTAAAGATTTGGAAAATCAGAAGCACCTGTAATAAACTATAACTCCCTATTTGGTTCAACTCTATATCTCGACATCGGAGGCGGCCCGTTATCTTCAAATCCGTCCATAATGTGCTACCAGGGTCGGATTTAGATTTGATAAGGCCCTAAGCTATAAGAGATATGGTGCCCTTTATTAAGTCCAGATATTATATGTCGGTGCCAAATATTTAGGTATATATGTCAATCGCTTACTTTGACAATTTATGGGGCCCCTCAAGAAAGTTGGGGGGCCCTACTCTATAGCTTGTGTAGCTTATACTTAAATCCTGCACTGTGTGCTACCACACTAAAATTGTATGTACATGTATTCCTTCACACAATGTGACAATAATATAGTGCAGAGCCCATAAAAATATGGCCATAAAAGTTTAAAAATAGCATACATTTTTTCGCCACGCAGCATTCTTGTGCTAATATAAATGTATCATTAGGTCTATCTGAAATTCAGTTTGTTTAAAACAACATGAAAATAACAGAAAAAGATTATATAAATTATATAAATATCTAACCTTGTAAGGTGTGAACAGTAATATTGCATTTAATCCATAAAAAGCGAAAAATCATCAAAAACAAAACGAAAAACGGACAGCTAGTATGGCCAACTGAATGTTGAAGAAAATTATCCCCCAGTCTGATGACTTGAACTAAAAAACTTGTAGATCTAGTCGGAACACATGTAATGCCCAGGCATAAAAACACAATGAAAACGAAAAATAATCTTCTGCACTCAGGTAGCAACGCTGTCCTTTGTCTTGCTGTTATGTGTCCTTGTGCGTTGACTATTCATACCTTCAACAGACGTGCTAATCAATACAGAAAAAAAAGTAGTAATACACACGGTGTACGTACATATATATATAGGTGTAAAAAAAAAGGCTGTTTTGAAAACTAGGAGCATTTGTAATGGTTTATGCATTTGAAAGAAATAGATGAGCTTAAATTAAAAATCTATATATATTATGATTATATGATAATAATAGTAACTACATTAATAATACAGATTTCATTTATATTTCTTCTCATGAGAAACAAATGTCACCGCAAATAATGATTTTTTTTAAATTCAGTTATTGTAATCTAACAAAGGGTTTTAACAAGTATATTTACAGCAAGCAGACCGTTTGCTTAGTCAATTATGGAAACAATAAAAAAAATTATATGCATAATCTGTTGCTTTTTAAAAAAAATGAAGTCGACTGTGAAATTCAAAACTCTGACTCAATTCATTTATGTTTCTTAACTTAAAACAGTGTGGCCCAGGCCCGTAGCGTGCGGGGAGGGGGGCAGGAGGGCCCCCTGCGTTTTATCTGCCCCCCCCTGCTTATTTGCTCTACGTAGTAAAATGTATTACCTGCTCCCCCCTGCTATTGTCTGGCCCCTGCTGCAGAATGCCTGCCCCCCCTCCTTGTAGAATTTTCACGCGACGGGGCTGGTGTGGCCTGAACGAGTTGTTGAACCATTACACACCATTACACTCCTATATACTCTTAAAGGTGTGTGTCTTCATGGCCGGCTCGACTATGGAGGACACGTGCAAGAAAGAGCGCCGCAAAAATAGCGCAGTTGTCCTAAACAGGGGCGTAGATAGGAACGGGCGGAGGGGGTGGTCCTCAAAGGGCGACACTTATTTAGCCACAGGCACCCATCTTTCACCAATTAAGTAATTTTTTTTGGCACGGGGGACGACTAGTTACGCTACCGAGACGTAATGATTACAGTAGAACCCATGACCGCAGGGGCACATCAACGGCGAAATCCTCGGCTCCAGGCAATCTCTGACCGTTGAGTGACCATGTACCTTCTCTTATGTCTTCTCTCTCCTCCCTCCTTGAATCGTCAAGCCTATTTGGCCCGCGGCCTCTGTTAAATGTTCGTTTTACCACCCACCCCACCCCCTTCCCATGCCCTCTTCCCTATCCTCTGCAGCGGGGGCATGATGACCAAGTGGAAAACATTTCATATGATCGATCATTGAGAGGGAGAAAAAAGGGGGGATTTAATCAGCTTGAAGGAAAACAACAACTGATTGACTGCTTTCCATCATCCCCCACCCTCCCCTCCTCTTACTCTCCACCACAGTACAGAACAATACGTAACAAATGGTTATGTTAATTTACATAATCAATGGCCCGTTAATGTTAGGTTCAATTTCTAATACATTGCTATAAAGTTTAGTCCATTCGTTGCATATAATAGTAGCGATGTAACTTTTTTTTTTTTTAAATTGTACCCATTTCCCGCAATGTCAAGAAAATATATATTGTATTTTTATAAAACTAAATGCAAGCAGGGGTTATAGACAATGTTCCCATCCACAAATTAGGTATAATAATATGTGGATCCCTCTAATTTTCTGAATGATGTGCACATCAAAAGTTATTGGCTGCGTAAATTTGTGAGGAAATTTGCATGCGCAACATATCGGACTATTGGCCCACTAACCAAAAGACGTCTGCGCGCTTTGTTGTAATGTGTGTGCACGCGTCCGGCGAGTTGCCGGCACGGCGCTCACATCCTTATCGCCACTCTCTCTCCCCCCCCCCCCCATACCTGAGCCTGTTGCCCTAGCTGCCACCCCTATGACCACCGGAAATATAAAATGCCTATATTTATATATCGATATACTGTGAAGATGACAAGGATATTTGATGCAAGTATAAAACGAATGCTTCCTTATTTGTCATTTATCAACAGTAGAAGTTGGCCTGCGGCGGCCGATGTTTGCACGCTCTGGTTTCTGGGGCCTCGACTGATTGGTTTTACCGTGGGGCCCATTAAGTTTTTAAAGGCGACACTGTATATTGGTGTGCACATATGTACAATAACAGACACAAACGTAAACAGACAGATATTACGTCACACTCCCGCACGCAAAAAATCAGAATGGAAGCTTAACAACCGTGAAAAGTAGGTCTGTGTTTATGTAAAGTACAAGTAGCTGGTACACACGTATCACTGACGCTGCGTTAAGGCAGCTTAAAAATAAACACCTACACGCAACAACAAAACACACATCCCCCCCCCCCCCCATCCTCCAAGACGCTCAGCTCGACAGTCAACTGTACAGTAGCTGAAATTGTTAAATAACGACCTTCCATTTATAAGATAACAAACAATACACAAACTATTGTTGAATATACATGTGTATATATATATATATATATATATATATATATATATATATATATATATATATATATATATATATATACGAGAGTTATGGAGAATGACTGTACTTGTTTAGTATGCAGTCAGTCATTAATAATAATAGGTTTAAATCTACTTTACAATGAGTCTACTCATAATTTCTATGGTTTTCTTAGTATTATTTGGCTAAGAGCTTCCGCAAGGGTAAACCACCACTCCTCAACCCCACCCCCGGCTCGGTTGACACTTAACATGGGGGAACATCAGTTTGAAATTAAATCTAAAAACATTCCAAATTTAGAACTTCTCGAGACGCACAACTTTTTGTAAGCGTGTAAGGAGGTTGTTTTTTTTTTGTTGGTGGGAGGGGGGGGTGCTAAGTTAATTTTGGAATCCCTGGATAAAAGATACAATGGGGTTGGGGCTCAGGCAAAAGCTACATTTTTAGGGCCCTGTTAAACTTTGAGAGCTGGGGGTCCCGTTGTCCCCATAAACTGTTCAGTCAATTTAGTCAAGGACCATTAAACTAGACAATATAATTAGATCTACCAAATATAAACGTCCCTACTCTAGGGGCACCTTAGCTGTGGTGGGTCCAAGGGGAGACGCATAGTTTGTCCACACTGATGGCTCTGTCGCTGGTATCAAACGTCCATAATACCGATGCATTCCTTTCATGAACCCAAAACTACAGATGATATGCCGCTGCATTGCTTTCACAAACATTTTTTACTATGGAATGAGTCAGGATGGTAGGCTACCCCGCTGCATTGCTCTCATAAACCTAGCTTTGGGGATGTTACGCCGCTGCGTTGATTTGACAAACCTAACACTATGGATTGCTTTACTAAATGTAATAACCTTGGTTAACACTTTCTGGAAACGGATTTATGACGCAATGACATTTAGTTTGTTTACGGAAAGATAAATAGACACGTTATAAAAGGTAAAATAGCTATCTCACTCTCAAGATAACAATTCTACGACCTACGCGCATACATAAATTAAGTTGTTAATTTTTTTTTTTAAATAAGTAGGTACTTGTCTTCTTAATGTGTTAGTTTCAATTTTCTTAACGTTCTGATTATTTTTCCTTGTCACTTGATTTTTCAAATTTTGTTTTTCCTAGCCTCAGAGCAGAGGCGTAACTAGGTAGGGGGGAGGGGGTCCTAATTCGAAAGTCCCCCGGGCTCAAGATGAGGGTGCCCCCCCCCCAATTTTTTACATTAAATATTAAGTACTATCTTACGTTATGTTGTCGAATGTCAAAATGCAGGGGCCCCCAAAGAGGCCAAGCCCCCCGGGGGCCCCCAAATCCCTAGGTTGGGCACTGCCTCAGATATTTCTTATGGGTAAGCGAACTCATGGATATATAAGACATGACCAACTAGACGGCTGACCACCGCCCCCCCCTACCAAAACGTCTACGGTTGGTATTTTATTTTGCCAGACAAGAGGGGGGGCGGGTAATCTTAGCAATTGTCAAGGGCCCCAGGTTAAATTAGTCGAGCCAGCCATTAAGACACCGACATATACATGTACCTTGACTGGGGCTACCTTACATATAAGAACGGAGTTGTGGGCCCAACGTGATTCAACGATTGTATTTGTGTACGTGATTAAAGCTGTGTAAAGTACTGTAAGGCAAATATTTATATAGGCCAAATGTACATTCAAAAATTGAACATACCATGCAGCAATAATTTGCAGGTGAGCCAGGAAGCTAATATAAGTTTAATATTAGCATAATATCTCTTTTTTTTATTTCAACACATAAAACACATGTCGAATGTAATCGTATACCACTGATGACTACTTCGGTACTGCCTGTCTACAACCACACCTTAACAGAGGAATTCCGAGATGGGAGCGAAAGGTGAAAATTTCGGAGAAAATGAAATATAATTTCAACTCCTCATGCAGACGCGGCAGTGAAGATTGTTGAGTCCGTTGATTATGTGATGTATGATTTCCCCCCGACTGACAGAACACAATATGAGCTTGTCTGGCAACTCATAGTTGCCGTTGTGTGGCACAGGGCCGAATCTAAGGACTCGGGGGCCCGGGGGCTTGGCTTCTTTGGGGGGGGGGCTGCATGCTGACATGCGACACCACGACATGAGAAAATGTACTTAATATTTAAAGTAAAAAAATGTTAAGCTGGGGCCCGGAGGACTTTGGAGTTTGGACCCCTTCCCCCCACCACCCTAGGTACGCCTCTAATTTTGCAGTCTCCAGGCGTTTAGAGATACGGCGTCTTTCTTCTCCTGCGCCCTTTAAAGTCTTAAATCCTTGCTGAAGTATTTACTATGCGAGTTAGTGTCAGCCGAGGAAACGAACCCGAGACTTGCATTTAAGTCTCGGTGACTTCCCGATGATTATACATCCAACCCGTTAACAACTATTAGGGTCAGCTGTTTAGTGTCATTTCTCCCCCCCCCTCTCCCTCCCAGCCATAGCTGGACTCAGTGTTCACGGCGACACCATGGAGGTCATATTGTAACACCATAGATAGGATTCGAACACTCAGTCCGCTGCATCGCACCTTTATATGGCCTAGAAGCTTTATCTCCTGTCAGTATTTGTAACTTGTTGTATCGCCGAGACTTGATCCCGTCATCATTCGCAACTTTCACCTATCGGCGTTTACCGCCTCACTTCACCTCACCGCGGCCGACCACCCGACTCACCAAACTTGGACTACAATCGCCAGCCAAACACTACAATTCTACAGGAAGTCTACGCCAGTGGCTCTAAAACTTTACGTCATTATCCACACGAGGGTCGCGGACGAACTATTATAGGTCACGACAAAACGTTCAAATGTAATTGTACCAAGTCATTTGTGTTGACCGAGAATCTATGTGTTCCTAATTGCAGCTCTGTGTTATAAATCTTAAAGTTTGTTGATCTTCAAAGTTAAAAAAAAAAATGGAAGTATACATGACTGACTACAAAGTTAATAACGCTTTTTTTTTTAAACTCTCTTTCATTTAAATTGCTCTTTACGGGCGGGTCGCTTAGGCCTATACAAGACGGATTTCTAAGACGGTCGGCGTCATGTGTAAAAATTTTTGAGAATCACTGGTCTACTCTATATAAGCTGCGTATGTTTATACTGTTCTAAGCCCGCTGAGCTGTAAAGACCAAGCCTGGGGAGGTTGCGATTTGCAACAACTGACTACAGGGGATAGAAGTGGGGAGGGGGTGCACCGTAAAACTGTCTCAGACGTTTGTCGTTTACGCCGCGTTGCATTGTGGTAGAAAGTTTGGGGGGGGGGGAGTTTACAATCTCAAATGTCAAGGTCTTATTTATAACGCCATAAAACTTTGTGTTTGTATTTCTCCTTCACTTGTACTTCAGGTGGGTGTGTCCGGTTTCATTGTGTCTGACGTTACGTGCACTTAGATTATGACGTCATAAGAGTTGTTTCCCCTCCAGATCTTAGCATTTGATCTTAGCAAGACTTAAGAAAAAATACATACTCGTATATGTTTAGTGAATATAATTAAACAAGGCTGTAGGTTACTTCCCTTTAAAAACCGCTTGCTTGCGTTTACCACGTACTTCTGTACTGCTTTTGTATTTTTTACCTGTTTGTTTATTTAAGTCTCTTAGCTAGAAGTATAAGAATATTTCTTCAGCTAACGAACATTGTTTCCCCTGGAGAAACGTACATGGCGAATGTGACTAGAGGAAATGGGTGGGGGAAAGGGGGGGGGGGGCTATAAGATCACAACACCCTTGGTTCCAACATAAGCAATGCTGCGCCCTGCCCTCGCTGTGCCGGTATATCTGAAAAGAAAGGTCACCCAACGACTGTCCATAAATGTACTTGATTGTTTGCTCCGGGATCAAGAGAATAACACTATAAATAGCACTTTTAGGTTTGGAATAGGACTAAGGACTTAAGGATTTGTACAGCTTATTAAATAAATTCTTGACTAAAAATATCCCTGACCGGCAGTGTTTCCCTCTGAGCTGTGAGCGTATGCACAACTCGCCTAGCGAGTGCGCACATATTACAAGAGAGCGCAGACAAAAAGGCTCGTATAGGACTTAGGTGACCCATACACCGTTATGTTGCGCGCATACAATAATGTAAGACTCCTACCAAAGACGCACACAGTCTTCAGAAAATTTTGGAAAAAATTTCATATAAATAGAAGTGGATTTGGTAATAAAGAACTCAACAAAATAATAAACCCAAGCACGGTATAAACCGGGTATAAACTGGGTTTAAACTGGATATAAACCGAGTATAAACCGGGTATAAACTGGATATAAACCGGGTATAAACCGGGTATAAAGTGGGTATAAAGTGGGTAATAAACTGGATATAAACCGGGTATAAACTGGTGATAAACTGGATATAAACCGGGTATAAACTGGGTATAAACGGGGTATAAACGGGGTATAAACCGGGTATAAACTGGATATAAACCGGGTATAAACTGGATATAAACCGGGTATAAACTGGATATAAACCGGGTATAAACTGGGTATAAACCGGGTATAAACTGGGTATAAACTGGGTATAAACTGGGTATAAACTGGTATAAACTGGATATAATCTGGGTATAAACTGGTTTAAACTGGGTATAAACTGGATATAAACTGGGTATAAACTGGGTATAAACCGGGTATAAACTGGGTATAAACCAGGTATATACTGGATATAAACCGGGTATAAACTGGGTATAAACTGGGTTTAAACTGGGTATAAACTGGATATAAACCGGGTATAAACTGGGTATAAACTGGATATAAACCGGGTATAAACTGGGTTTAAACTGGGTATAAACTGGGTTTAAACTGGGTATAAACTGGATATAAACCGGGTATAAACTGGGTATAAACTGGGTATAAACTGTGTAAAGTAATCTGATTTGAGCGGTGATTTGATTGTGAGCCCCTATCTGCTGAAGGTTGAGGATTCAAATCCCATCGAGTCCATTGACCTGCCTATGACTTCCGTGGTGCACGCTGAGAGAACTCGGAGCCAGTGAGATTGTGATTCCGATTAGAGTCAAACAGGTTACAGGTTCGAGACACCCCCCCACACACATACATACGCTCACATTGATGCCTACACAAAACTACATAACAATTTCTGGACATGTTATGAATCCGTTACGATTTAAGGATCAAAAGGGTGAAATTTCATCCCTACAGGGATAATGTCATCAGATAAGTACTTGTGCCCGTACTACTTAATTCAACAATTTAACAATTCAATGTTGTTAAAAATAAAATAACATGGGTTTTTTTTTCTTCTTAATACTTTAAGTTTATTTCTGAGAAGATTACCTTTTACCTTAAGCTGAATGTTGTGTGTTGAACACACGTAGTTGGTGGTTTTTAGAGCATTTTGGATGTTCTCACTCAAACAAAATCTCAACGATTTAACTGACGGTTTAACCACATTGATTGTGTTTAACTCACGCTTAAGTAGATATGACTTAAATATGATAAAATGATGTGCATTAAATGAGCTCCTCATTGAACCAAGTATCAAACAGAGCACTGAATGATAGCCAGCCACATATAACACGGAAATGTACTTTATGTCTACTTGATTTTGAGAGGATGATGTGCTGTGTATCCAAGATAACGAGTTGTATTGACTTGCATGCCTATAGTTTGCTTGCATGCCTACAGTTTGCTTGCATGCCTATAGTTTGCTTGCATGCCTATAGTTTGCTTGCATGCCTATAGTTTGGAAGGTGGTCGTCGATTCAGTAGTGAATGGGCCACTCCCCGCGATGAGGTTAAGCACTCACATTGTCATGTGATGGTAGGCACTCACATTATCCTGTGATGGTAGGCACTCACATTGTTTCCCTTAATCTTAAATATTACTACAACTAATCATCAGCATATCTGCAATTGATTTTAATTATATAACAATGCTAGTGTTGAAAATCACACACTTCTTAAAATACTGAAAAACAGACAAATCTCCAGAAAAGAAAAATAAAAAAATATAAAGACAATGATCCGACCAGCAGTAACATATGGTAGTGAAACATGGACCATCAGCAAACAAGCACAAAATATGCTAAACACTTGGGAAAGGAAAATATTTAGGAAAATATATGGGCCAGTAAAGGACAATAACGAATGGAGAAGTAGAACCAATTCAGAACTGTACGAGACGAACTACACGAAGAACCAAATATAACAGCTGAAATCAAAATGAATAGATTGAGGTGGGTAGAGGACATAGAAAGGATGGAAAACAACAGAGGTCCAAAAGCAATATATAAAGCAACACCCAATAAGAAAAGACCTAAAGGCAGACAAAGAAGCTGATGGTTAGAGGAAGTGGAGAAAGACCTTAAAGCCATAGGAGTGAGGGAGTGGAGGAAGAAGACCATGGATCGGGAAAAGTGGAGAAAAGTAGTATGGCAGGCCAGGGCCCTAAATGGGCTGTGGAGCCAAAGGAAGAAGAAGAAGTGTTTGAAATATCTTCCTTTTATCAAATGATTTCTTAACTAATGAAATTAAGCCGAAACAAAACTTGTATTTCATTGCGACTTGCTTTTGTTATTTTGATAGTTATGAGCTGCATGCCATCTTAGATGCTCTATTCAAATTCCTCATTCGCGATCTTGTTTGAGTCATTGCCCCATTTTGTAACACAAAAACGACTCGACCTATAAAAACAATGTAGGAAAACAAACAAAACTATCATCATTTGAGATCCGCGCCAAGTTCCAATTGTTTTCCCACAATGCTTTACGAAACCCCTCAACGGGCCTTAACCTCCTGTTGAGACAGTCTGCTACCATTCCCGCCAAATACCGGTACTCAATAAAAAAAATCTGGCAAGATCTGCAAATGCCCCCCCCCCCCCCTCGGTTTTTTATATTCCAATATTTCGTCTCATGGAATGTTATAGACTTATTGTTCGTGTGCATGTCACTTATGTGTTATTTGCAGACTCGAGGTTATTGTGGTGTAATGTGTGGGTCGGCTAGGTGTTTTTTGCAGACTCGTGGTTATTGTGGCGTCTTGCCCTTACTAAGTTACTGTTTGTGTTCACTTTCAACATATTTAATATTTAAAAATGTATTTTAAAAAAATTCAACACTAAGTTTAATTTTATAAATGTGTTTATCTTCACAATTGATGTATCCATGTTCAGTGTAAACCACAGATTAGATATTATAAGTGCAGTGGCGTCACCAGAGGGTGGGGGGGGGGTGAGGGCCGCACCGGGTGATATCATTTTAAGGGTGACAACAAAATGAGCAGTTCTAAATTTCTTAGCAGAAAAAAAGTCGGTATAGTCGGTTTTATAACTGATCATAGTTAAAAACATGAGCAGTAGCACGGGGTGTCACCATATAGAGCAGTAGCACGGGGTGTAACCATATAGAGCAGTAGCACGGGGTGTCACCATATAGAGCAGTAGCACGGGGTGTCCCCATATAGAGCAGTAGCACGGGGTGTCACCATATAGAGCAGTAGCATATGGTGTCACCATGCAGAGCAGTTGCACAGGTTGCCACCAGGCAGAGCAGGGTCAGAGGGCGCCACAACGCAGAGCGTCTGGAGCTTAGGTAAATGATTGCAGTTCAAAGCTGCTAGAATCGTCCTAGAGCTTTTTTTTTTTGCAAACGTTCTACAAAAAAAAGGACGCATCTCGTCACGTGGTTTCATGAAATTTGGAGACTTATTTCACAAACTCAGTTTATATACATATTTCTGAAATAGTAATACAATCGTTTTTATTGCTAAAGTATTTGAAAGTAAATTCTCCAAGGTCTGGTGCAGGAAAATTCAAACTATGCATCATTCCTCATGGGGGGGGGGGAAGGGTTTAACCCTGAATTTCCCACAACACCGGGTGATACCAACCATAGTGACGCCACTGTATAAGTGTAATCTAGATGGGTTCACTGCAGGCATTTCCCAACCTTTTTATAACTGATAATTCATTTTTAAGGTCATTTTCTGGTTCTACTTGATATTTTTACAAGTTGATGGTGTTGATGTTAGGTTTTAATGTTCTACAATGTCCGCGGGGCATCTAGTGAGTGCATGTGGAGCGCTTATTACTATGGGAAACGCCGCATCCTGAAAATCTAGAGCGCCCCCCCCACACACACACCTTCTGACTAATGATGCCCCCCCCACACACACACACGTTCCCTCCCATTACCAGAAAAACGTCTAGCTTCGATGCAGTAAACTATACAAAACAAAATTAATTTTTTAAAGGAAAAGACCCCCATTAAAGGCTCACCCTACAAGTGTTTGGGTTGCCCCACCCCATTGCGGGAGACGGATGGTCTTGCGGTTAAACGCTCGACTATCAGTCTGAGGGTCCCGAGTTCGATCTCCAATGAGAATATTCATCCATGTATTCCGTGGGGCATGCATGGTCATTACACTATTGGTTATAATGGGGATGAAAGAAGAGGGACAACAAAAAAAAAATGTCCCATATTGTTTTGTGGGATCAAAGAGATAAACACAACATTTCATCAATACAGGGACCTCCCATTGTGGCGATTCGGTTCTGACGAACAAAGGTTGAGAACTACTGGTCTTTTGTATTTACAAAAATGGAAATGTCCACTTCACAATGTGTAATGCACATCACGAATGTAATTCGTATCCATGGACAATACACCTACAGGTCGACTTTAGTGTTAATATCCAATCCCTCTCGCTATGGTTGATGTTGATTCGAACATTCCGTCAACACAACTTATGTCACCCCGCCCCCTTCTAC
Organism: Bulinus truncatus; assembly: GCA_021962125.1. Classification (NCBI taxonomy): domain Eukaryota; kingdom Metazoa; phylum Mollusca; class Gastropoda; family Planorbidae; genus Bulinus; species Bulinus truncatus. The sequence continues at coordinate 2,966,485 of JAGDYQ010000094.1, forward strand.
TTGAAATAGGTCGAGAAGTTTCTTGTCATTAACTGCAAATATAAGTCACCACACCATATATCACTGCATGGCGCCTAATGTCATATATATATATATATATATATATATATATATATATATATATATGGCCTATATGTATATATGTATATATATGTGTGTGTGTATACATATGTGTGTATATATATGTTTGTGTGTGTGTGTGTGTATACATATGTGTGTATATATATATATATATATGTGTGTATATCAGTGGCGTCACTAGGAGGGTGCTGGGGATGCCGCACGGGGTGACACCATTTTTAGGGGTGACACCTAATTGAAGAGTTTTAAATTTCATAGCAGAAAAAAAACTCGGTATATAGTCGGTTTTTATAACCGATCATATTTAAAAACATGAGCAGTAAGACTGGGTGACACCATACAAAGCTGTGTGTGAAGTCCCTGTAAGGATGAGATGAAATCTCTTAGATCCTATAAACCTGCTAGGACGGTTTTATGGTGCGCTTCTTTCACCCCCACCATCGCCGACAGCGCAACGGCCAAGTAGGCACCACGGGAGATATAGCGGGGACTTTCACCATGACCTGAAATATCCATTGATCCTCACCGGAGTTCGAACCTAGGACCCTTAGGTCGACAGTTGGGCGCGTTACCGCACGACCATTGTCCCATTAATTAAAATTCGCCTAAAGGGGACAATATTTAGGTTTTGTAGTGCTGTTCTTTCATCTCCGTGGTGTAATGGCCATGGAGGCACCACGGGGGAACATGGAGGGAACTTCAACCATGACCTGAAAAATTTCCTCGGTCCTCACCGGAGATCGAATCAGGCTTTAGCGCACGATATTTCAATTTCTATTGAGTCGTTACAAAATTTGGTTAAATACACGAAAAGTATCATAAAAGTAGATTGATTTCATCAGCTTTATATTGACGCAGGGTCAGATTCCCGACTTTGGCTACTGACTGGACAAGGAAGAAAAAAACATCTCGGAAATCAAAACAATAATGACACAAATGTAAGTTCTAAAACTTCTCTCAAAATGCATTTTCAAAGGGAAAAAGCCGCCGAAAGGGAGGTTAATCCGAGCACATGTTAAGTACTTTTGCCTTTATGTGCCCCGCCATTTACAATAATCAGCTGTAAACTGAATTAATAATGGGCAGAAGTGTTTGAACAGAGAGATTGTCAAGAGCCCAAGATTAGCTGATAGTAGCCATGCCTGGGGGGGGGGAGGGCGGTGACCTTAAATGTCCTTTTGCATCTCGTATTGAAAGTCATTTCTCTTTTTCAATTTACATTTACATGCCTCATTTTTCTAATTTCAAATAAAATAATAATTAAAAAAAAAAACCAGGCCCAAAAAGTTGTTTATTTACTGTGGACGTTTAAAATGTCATCTTATACAATGTGTATACTTTAAAAGGCTCACAATAGTAACACTGTTTAATAAATATAAATATATATAATGACTTTCTTTGATTTGTTTTTTTTTTTGGGTTGATGGTGGGGTGGGGGGGGGAGGAAAGCAAAAAAAAAAAACCAACTGTTAAGCTCCCGGGCACCCGGCAGCTGATGGGCTAGCCGCGGCACTGTATGCAGTGTATCTATATTTTACATATGCCATGATTGTAATAATGTTTGAGCTGTGTGACGAAACATTTTGTTTGAGTTTTTTTCGTATTTTATTTCCTTGTTATTGTTTTTAACCCTTTTCGCCATGTCCCTTGGAATTATCAGCGGAGGATGGAGGATTGGGTGGCGGGGTTGGGGTGGGGGTATGGTGTGAACAGCATGCTGAAGGTTATGAGTTCAAGCCCCAGTTACCCGTATCCTCCTTCGAGAGATGGGCGCAACCGATGTACGGGTTGTGCGGGTCCGGACCCTACCAAAAATCAAGCCACTGGTTTTCGACCTTACTAAAATTTGGGGGGGGGGGGGGGGCAGACATACCGATTTTTATCTTCCCTAATATTTTGGACCCTGCCAACTTCAACATACTGGTTGCGCTCCTGCTCCGAGGTGTCCACGGCCCTTACCGTTTTTTTAAGGTTGTTTATATATAACTGTATTAATTGTATCTTTTATTGGGAGATTTAAGACAGACTAGTTGTAACGTTATTATGTTACTTTATAATTTACAAGGCGTAGGATCGCCAAATGTTACGTTGGTTTTTACTATGGGGGTTAATTCTACACAAAATCTACACGTCACACTAGTCTATTTTTTTGTGTGTGTGTGTAGGCCTAGGCCAGGGGTCGACAACCTGCGGCTCGCGAGCCGCATGCGGCTCTTTCGATGTCAAGTTGTGGCTCTTTCGATGTCAAATTGCTGCCTAATCAAATAACATAATATTGAAACAACAATTTTATTGGCTCTTTAAAAATTGAGAAAATTATAAATTATAACTTTAGGGCTCTTCCGTCTCAAAAGGTTGCCGACCCCAGGCCTAGGCCTTAGAGGCTATGTGCCCAGAGCCATTTTAAGGTTGTTGTTGTTGTTTTGGCTCCAGGAAGAAGCGGATTAAGTTCGCCTGGATAGCCATGCGCCGACGAAAATTTTGGGGCCCTTTAAAAACTATATAGGGATGGGAGGGGGGAATAAATGACGAATGTAATTATGAGGTTTATCAGGGCCCCATCGTTATATTTGTTTCTGATCCTAGGCACATAGTTTTTAGAAATATTGGGGAGGGAAGACCCCCGTCAGGGCCTTATAAAATTAGATGTTAAAGAAATGTGTGCTGTAAGTGGTCATTGGCGGTCACTCCGGTCTTTGGCCGATTTGACCGATTGCTCCAAATTCCCCCCCCCCCGCGCCTCGTAACGTACATACAGCACATCACTGTCAGTCATGGCTCTCGTCACAGGCCACGCAATGCACCGTTAAATTGGGCGCCGCAATGTACATAAAGCACATCACTGTCGGTCATGGCTCTCGTCACGGGCCTCGCAAGCATCCGTTAAATTGGGCCACCGCAATTCGTTAGGCCCGCCCTGACTCCTGCGTATCCCGCGCTGTGTGTGGGCACTGTGTGGCTAATGTGGTGTTGCTGTTGTTAAAGCCTCAACATTCATGAAACCAGAAGCCTAAACAGTAGATATACCAGAATTGATTTTTCTTTGTAAGTAACGGAGTCAAACTGATGTTGATATACATATTGGTATACATGTTAATATACATGTTAATATACACGTTGATAAACATGTTGATATACATATTGATATACATGTTGATATACATGTTAATAAACATGTTAATATACATGTTGATATACATGTTGATATACATGTTAATCTACATGTTGATATACATGTTGATAAACATGTTGATATACACGTTGATATACACGTTGATATACATGATATACACGTTGATATACACGTTGATAGAAACGTTGATATACACGTTGATATACATGTTGATATACATGTTGATATGCATCAACTCATATTGTGTGTTATGGTGGATAATCATTGTAAAGTAAAAAAAAAATTCTGTATGGTTTTATTTCACTAGTTACTACATGTATTATCCAACCCCACAAAGCGTTATACAATATATTTTGTTTCGTTTCAGTAAGAGCGATTGATTTATTTTATTTTTCTCATATTGACTCTCGCACGCTTGCACCTTTAGTTATTCTCACGATTTTCATTGGCTGCGGTCTATAACTCCCCCTTAACAGGAATTCTCTATCAAAATAATAAACACATATATGGTACTTACTAATTGTATAGCAAACATCATTTCATGTCTTATAGGTTCTTGGCAATACCCTTTAATGTTTTTTTTTTCTTTCAATTTATAGCGTGTGCTTCATGTATTTCCGTTCAAACGTTCAAAAGTCTGAGACTGTGTATGAAAAATAATACATATATATATATATATATATATATATATATATATATATATATATATATATTGGAAGGAGAAATGTGTGCTACTGTAAGGGGAGGAGGGGAGGGCATACATAGTATTTTGCCCGGCTTATAAACCAGCAAAAACTGTCTGGGTTGATAAGAGCTGTGTGTGGGTGTATTTTTTTTTGGTCAGGCTAAAACATGTTAGCTGTCGGCCTGTGACAACCGACAACGTGCTTGCACTTTGTGGTATAGAAAAGTAGTAAGTCAAGTCTTCCATCGATGTAGTTAGTGTATGCCTTCATACAGAATGTCTTCAGCCATAACCCAGACATGCATTCCCCCAAAGTTCACATTTAAATGCTAATGTGCGTTTATAAAACAACTGTTGATTTTGACCGAATAGGGCACGATGTAAGAACAATCAACAAACTTGGCTATGAGACCGTGTTCAGCCGTAGCCTAGACATACATTATCTAGTTCACGCTTAAATGCTAATGTGTAATTATAAATCCAAGGTGTTATTTATAAGTATGCTTTGTCAATAAATAAGAAATTCAAAACAACGTGATGTAAGACCACCATTATTTTTTTAATGCAAAAACGTTTGTAATCAAACCTAGATAATCTCAAAATCACCATTTTTGATTTACAGATGTTTATAAATCTGCGGGTACTTCTCATATTACCCTTTTGTTCCGGCGAAGGGTTGCAGGGGAGGTTTGCTATTTAAATATTTGTACAGTGATATAGGGTCGAGAATTTCATTACAAGAGATTAACTCCCCTTTCTGCACACCCACACACAAATGTATGTTTATGATCTTTGCAAACCATTTTTCTTTCATTTGTGCACATTATTGTATGCATTCAGTGGCCGGTTGAGGCCCAGTCTCAGAAGGAAACACTGGGCTCCTAAAAAAAAACAGACACCTAAAAAAAGAAGGTACAGTACTAAACGCCATATAAATTCGGGCCCACCAGTTGGGGCCCTAGACACTGTTAAATCCATCTCTGATTCCATGGTGTATGTCTAGTCACTCCGGTGACTTTTGCTCTGCATGCTACCAGGCCCTGATAAAGGTTACTCAGTGTACCTCATGCTTGTTACTGAAAAGTGGGCTAATTTTGACAACCCAAATGGCAACGTATCATCTACTAATGGCATTGTGTCCACCCACTTTTCACATAACATACCTGCTTCCAGTAGATGCAAAGATTATGTGCAATCTTTTTTCAGGGCCTGAGGCTGAATCCCTACAAGTCGAATGTTTAATCCGGCTGTGCATGCTACAAGACATGAGAATCGAGCAGTTATACTAACTGGACCATCATCTGGACACATAGGATAGCCCAATAGGTCTCTCTTTCCCACTCTCTCTCTCTCTCTCTCTCTCTCTCTCTCTCTCTCTGTCTGTTTTATGTTCGTTGTACACCTGGAGCGTATGGTCCGTCAGTCGGTGTGGGGGTGAGGGGAGAGGGTGCTATTTAAAAGCTAAGTATTGGCATCACCTGCAAGGATGAGATCGGTTAGAACCTATAAATCACCAATGGGGCAGTTTCTTTATTGTGCCTTCCTTTTATCCCCACCATAGCTGAGAGTGTGATGGCTTTGGAGGCACCACGGGAGACAGATTAGGAGAAATGATGCAAAGACCTTCAGGTCGACAGTATCTCCCTAATGTATCTGTAGAGCCGTTCTTACTTTTATTGCCAACAAATCGACTTCGCGAGACTTATGAAAAAAAAACGCTTTGAAATCTTGAACAATCTTTGACAAATGCGCGACTCTCTGACCTCTCTTGCCCCCCCCTCCTCCCTCCTCCCTCCTCCTTCCCATCAGGGGACGAATGGTCCTGTGGTAAAGCGCTCGAGTGTCAACCTGAGGGTCAGTGGTTCAATCTTCGGTGAGGATCAATGGATATTTCAGGTCATGGCTAAACTCCCCACTATGTCTCCCGTGGTGCCGCCATAGTCATTGCACTATCGTCTATGGTTGGGATGAAAGAAGAGCACTGCAAAAAACCGTCCCATATAGTGGGTTTATACTTTATAGGATCTAAGAGATTTCATGTCACCACTCAGAGACTTCATATACAATACAGTACACTGACTCCCCATCAGCTGTTAAATCATTTTATACATTTTAGATTTAAAGGGGAGGGGGTGGCATATTAACAGTGGAAGGCCTAGGCCCATGCAAAGGAGAAAACGGTTTTGATTATAGGCTTATGAGTTGTTTTTTTAAAATGAAAAACAATAACATGTGTATTATTAGTAATTTTCTGCTTGTGAATGATCTTATCTTTTGCATTAACCTTTCATCTTTTGATTGCTCATTTTTTTATCATTGTCCTTGCTTAACAGCAGCATGTTTTATAGAAATGCGATTTCTCAGGTTTGGTATATAATAATTCTTGACCCGGATGCCCAACCCTTCCCCCACAACCTACGTAGTTAGTCTTTTGTGTGTGTGTGTGTGGATAAAATGATAATGAAATTTGAACTTTGCCTCATTGAATGCATATTTAAGTTTATACACCTAACCCAATTTGTTAGATGAACATGTATAACAAGCTAATGACAGAATATTGATATTTGTACCTCTTTCTTTACATTCCAGCAATCAAGCACACGTCATAACAATGATGATGTTGTTGTTGAACGATATGATGTGTCAGCAACCCTGTCACGTAATATTAAATTGGTAAAAAAAAAATAGCACAACATAATAGGCTTACACAAGTAAATACATCACGTTCAATGTTCGCAATGGTTCTATAAGCTGTGTTGTTGCATGATATGAACAAGTTTTTATGTGTATGTGTTTGCTTTGTGCGTTTTTGTATCGGACTCACACATGCTCAATGCAAATGTACGATGGAAGTTGAAAGTTATTATGACAAAATGAATATTATAAAACATCATATTTGATTTTTAGTAGATTGTAAACTTTGCCTGATTTTCCCATTCATTAAATAAATAAAACCCAATTTGGCTTTGGAGACAGGGGCATTATCCCATGTAAGACTTAGGAGGAGGCAAGTTTGGCAGATTTTGGGCGGTATTTTCGTATTTTTTAATTACATAAATACAAGATACAAAGCGAAAAAAAATGGACAATTCTTTTCAATTTACCTATTGGGCGGATTTTTTAATGAGTTTCGGCGATTTTCTTTTAAAAAAACATGCCCCATCCCTTCTCTCTCTTTTTTTTAGCGCGATACTTTTACCATTAATTTGACACTCTTTATAAAACAGATATTGTGTTTTCATGATTTTGTTAATTATAAAACATAATTTATTTATTCCTTTAGAAAAATCATGGATCCTGCAAAATGACATCCCTGAGGCAGGGCTGGCCCAACACTGCTGAAAACCCTAAATACTTTATGTTTGTATCTTTCAGGCATGAAATTGAAATATCAATAATTCATATTCATGGGACCATAGGAAAGTGCAACATGTAAAAAAGGACACAGTTCTGCAGTTCTTCGTTAATGCTACTCCCATTAAAAAATTAACATCAGTTTTTGTTTTTTTATTAAATCATAAAACTTTTTTTTTAACTTTTTTTTTTTAAATTTTTGTTTGCTGATGAACAAAAAGACCAGGGTACAGCTCTCATTGACTTCATGGTTGGCAACCCATGGACTTTACTATCATTCACTTTTAATAAATCAGAGTACAACTCTCAATGACTTCATGGTTGGCGACCCATGGACTTTGCTATCATTCACTTTTAATAAACCAGAGTACAACTCTCAATGACTTCATGGTTGGCGACCCATGGACTTTGCTATCATTCACTTTTAATAACAATAGATCTCTTAATAAAACTATTTATTAAATCTTAATACTTGTATTTTAATTTTTTTTTTTTATTTTACATATAAATCAACAATATTTTAAAAATAAGCCAAGCTAAGGCTTTTAAAAATATTCTTTGATACGAATATCATTCATCTAATACAAATGCACTTCACTGTATAAAACATTAAAATGAAGTGAACAAACATGGGAGCTTATCCATGAAGTGAATAGATCAGTTGTTTAAATTGCATTTAGAGTAGTGGTTTGGCAGCCTATTACAGAAACATAGGCAATAATTCATGTTCCAGAGTTGCAATGTATATACCACAGGAATAATTTGTTGAAAATGCTTACAAGTTACCCAAGAATGAGCTAATCAGCATCAATCCTGACTCTACTTTTCCTTCTTCATAAAAAACACTTTATATATTTACTCAATACAAGTACCAACAAAGCAACACTCAAAATGACAAGTTTTTCTTTTTCCTTTCATTTAATGTTCTCTTCTATGCAAGCCTAATATGAAATTTGCAAGTCAACATCAACACAAAGTGTCCACAAAAGAAAAATAATAAACAACCGAAAATCATGTTGGGCAAGCATGAGCAATTATTTCACTCCAAAATGAGTACATTGAACAAAAAAAAAAGTTTTGAAGAGAATTTAAATAAATTACCTGAAAAAGTATCAGTTGGTTTGGTATAATCATAACACCTTATTCAAAGGAATAAACACACTCAAAACACCATGTCAATAATTATATACATGATAAATAATGAATAAAAATGTACACATTCCAAATAATAAGCTTTGATATAGTAAAAATATAACTTTTATAAAATATATATATAGAAAATATGTCAGGTAGTATGATAATTTACGTTTTAAATGAAAACAAAGATTGTTTGAATTTGAAAAAACTAGGTAAGTTAAGGGGTTCTTGTAATAAATAACATGAATTTGTCAGTTTAAAAAAAAATAAATAAAACATGTACTGTGTGTTTTAGCAAGTAAAACTCATTTATGATCTAAAAATTTGCTTAGTAACAACAAAAAAATGTAGTATTGTGTGAAATAAATAAAACAAGAAAAGACCAATAGGTCAATAAGAACATTTCCATTTGATTTAATATAATAAAAATTAATTAATCCAAAACACTTCCTGAAACAAAAAAACTGGATAAATATATAGCAATGAATAAAGTTATACCCATCAGTTTGATTATAAAAAAGAATTGAAAAAAAAACTAAATATCTTTCAAATACTAAAGAAACATATGAGACTACTACTCGTAAAAAAAAATATTAAAAAATTGAGAGATATTGTATACATTGATCTTGTATGGCTTTTATGGTAGCCAATAATAAACTGGCATTTTTAAATGAATTTTAAAAAATTTAATTTATTTACAGTTAATCTCAAAGTTGATTTTTAATTTGTTCTTTGCAACACTGAAAAGAGAAATAAATACAACGTTTAGAGCAGCATGCTTAAAAATATCAATCAGTGTAAAGTTAAAGTCTGTTAAGTTCTTGCTTTGCGATTAACTTTCTCATAGATTTCTGGAAAAGCTTTTTCACAGTCCAGCTGTTTTCTCATCTTGTCATATAGCCTATGGTCAAACATGGCTCTAAATTGTTCATTTGTCAAGTAAGAGTCAGCATACAGCATTTGAAATCTGAAATTTAAAAAAAAATGGTAAGTTAATGCTAAAGAAAATAAATTAACAGAAAATATACATTGCATTTTTTTAAAGACAACATAGAAATTACTTATTTAAACAAGCAACAAAATTTTGTAATAACAATACATTAATGTTAATGTGTTTAAATTTATTTTCTTTTCAAACAGGTTTAAGAATCCGTTTTACAAACATCTATCTATCAACCAAATAAGACGCTTTGAAAAAAAAAAAAACAGTACCCATCATTTTCTGCAACAAAATCTTCCAGTTTTCGAGTGGAGGGCACTGTTGAAAATCCAGGAGCTTTAGGCGTGCCATATGCACCAATGTCCATATACATTTCATTAACATTAGTCTTGGGGTGGACCAAACCAGGCATGTTAAATAATTTGAAGGGACACAACCACAAAGGGTAGAGCTGTGAATGAAATAACAATTTAGATATATTATGCTGGTGGGGAGAAAAAGTATTTCATAACAAATGTCTAAATATTTGGATACTGGGTCTGTGGTGAGAATTTAATTCTGAACGAAAGATGCAAAATTTTATTTTATACATGTACATTTTTATCTGTTAGCTTTACATAAATTTGTTAAAACAAATTACTAAAATGTTGCTCTTTTAACACAATAAAGCAATTATATTTACATTTACAAAACATCTTTGAAATTAATCTTTCAACTTTTATAATTAAAACAATTAATCAAAATTTAGTAAAGGTAGGCATTTTTTACCCTTTTTTAGACTGGAAAAACTGGTTATTAGCAAGGGAAAAATCTAAACATAAATTATTGTCAGCTTTAAAAAACGCATTATTGTTTAAGACTTTTTATGCAATGAAATTCAGAAATGAAGAAACAGTTACTCTTAAAAATTTAAGAATGATAAATAATGTGATGTTTCATACACTTCATTTGCAAGTGGGGTCATTCCATGTCAACTCAACCAGTTTTTTGACAACTGTTCACCCGACCCCCTCAGATCTTCCTGAAATTTTCAGGGCTTGTGGTACATTCAAAGTTGAGTGATTCCTGAAAATTTTAGGCCATTTGGTCAAAAACTTTCTGAGATATGATTTTTTTAATTTTTAGGGGTAGTCGCGAGTGTGTGTGACATTTACATTTTCGCTATATTTGAACGTCAAATATTGATGAAAACTGTCTGAAGTGCAATGTTTGGAATTTTTAGGGCATTCTGTGTGCAAGCTGTACTTAAGATAAATACATCATTCAACTCAGGACCAAACAATGAGTAAATACTGAAAATTACAGCCTGATACCTCTTTTAGTTTTTGAAATATTCGCTACGCAATATTTAATAATAATAGTGTATAATCATGCAATTTCATGCAATTTTTCACCAAGAAGGCGTTAAGACACTAACATGAAATTTTCACCATAGCTAGTACTTGCCAAGGTTAACAAGTGTGCAAAATATGAAAAGTGTGAATTACTGTCCACATGGTCATCTGGGGGTCGTAATAAGTGCAAAAATGGATGACCATGATGCTTAAAGGAGCCCACCATGAGTACACTATTATTGATTAACAGGAATTCTCTATGAAAATAATAAACACATATATGGTACTTACTAATTGTATAACAAACATCATTTCATGTCTTATAGGTTCTTGGCTATACTGAGTCAAATATTGATGAAAACTGTCTGAAGTGCAATGTTTGGAAATTTTTAGGGCATTCTGTGTGCAAGCTACACTTAAGATAAATACATCATTCAACTTAGGACAAAACAATGAGTAAATACTGAAAATTTCAGCCTGATACCTCTTTTAGTTTTTGAAATATTCACGTTCAAATATCGCGAAAATGTGAATGTCACGCGCACTCGCTACTACCCCTAAAAATTAAAAAAATCATATCTCAGAAAGTTTTTGACCAAATGGCCTAAAATTTTCAGGAATCACTCAACTTTGAATGTACCACAAGCCCTGAAAATTTCCGGAAGATCTGAGGGGGGTCGGGTGAACAATTGTCAAAAAACTGGTTGAGTTGACATGGAATGACCCACCATTTTATTAAGTCATAGTAATTTAGCCCAGAATCATCTAAGTGAAATAAATCAGAGTAATAGATACCCGGGTCACAACAGCATACAAATTTGGTGAGAATTAAAATCACAATTTATCAACTCGTAATATAAACATCAAAGTAAACAAATGAATTTTATGTAATAATTGAACATAATATATTAAATATTGTATCTAGGGAAAAAAATAATTTTCTTTGATTTTACATCTCTATTTTATATCCCTGTCCAGACCAATCTTGTAACTCAATTGAAAACTTGTTCTGTCAGAACAGCTAAAATCTAAACATGTGTGTATTTACAATGTCAATACACTATTTTGATAATTTGAGGCATAAATTAACATCTTGCATAATTAAGCAACTACTTATTTTATAGCAATGTTTATAATGGGAAAGTATATGGAAGGAGACTACTATGTCAAAATGAATACGAAAGTTCAGCACTGGTGTGCAAAACAGTCAAGCTTTTTTTTTTTAGTCATAATCTAGCCAAATATAGCTTAAGTGTGCAACAAACAATCAAAATTTTAATTCTTTTAAAAATAAAAAGTATTAAAAAAAAAAAAAAACCTTTATTAAATGTCCTAAAAAAAATCCTTAGATCATACAAATATTTAAATAAATCATCATTGCTAAACATAAAGGTGTAGGGGATAAAAAAATTTTGTTCTGAATATTTCTTTAAAAGAATTAATAAACAGCAAATTAAAAAAAAATAAAAATATATATGGATCTAGTCGGGCACATAAGGTCTAAGACATATTATGCTCTTTTTATTGCATTTTTAATATAAGCTTTTGTATAAAAAGTTTTTATACATTTTTTCAAATTAATTTTCCCATAAAAAGTGCAAGTAAAATTCTAGGGTTAAGTAACTAACAGTTCATGTAATTTCATAGTCACTGACTTACATTTAGCTCCTGATGAAAAAAGTCCAGAGATTTTCCCAGAGTACTGACAGGAACCAACATATCCTGGATGACTTGATATTTTTCATACATATTTTTGATAGTTTCTCCCTGCGTTAATTTGAGCAGTGACACTTTTGGTGGTACCATCCAGCCAAACAGCCATCTGAATACAGGATGATTACCAAAGGGAATAATATCCTAAAGAGTTAAACAACAAGGTCATCATTCAAAATGTGTAGGTTGTTATTTGAATGCACAGAAATGCCAGAATAATATAACATTTAAAAATATGAACCTCAAATTTTTTTTCAGAAAATATTTTAACATTTAACAAGTAATATGGTGTCAAACTGTTATTGTGTTTCATGAAAATGAGCCCAATAAAATTTGTTGCAGTTGTAGACCTGATAGTCAAGACTTCTCATTGAGTAAATAACATTCTCCTCCTGGGTCTAGGGAAATAGACAACAGGGCATTGTACTAAACAAAAAACACCTTAGATTGCATTGGCTACTAGAAACAGGTAAACTCTGCTTTATCAGGCCAAAAAGATAAAAAGTAAGTTAAGAAAATGTGCAGTACAGGTGAGGAAAAACATTGCTGGAGGGAAAGAGATAAGGGAACTTAATTTATTCTTCAAAAAATAAATGCTGTTAATCTTTCCGATAGCACATAATTGATACAAAAATCTATTCAAAGAATCAAGACTAAAAAACTCAAAAAAAAAAAAAAATACCTCCAACATCCAAAATATGCTTTTAGTATGCCTATGGTAGTAGTGTCTCAATGGAATATATTCAGTAGATTTTCCTGTCTTTAAAAAGCTCCTAACATGTTCATAAAACCATGGTTTCCAATAATTGCCAATATTGTTTATCTGTAGACAGATAGTAAATTACAAAAAAAATTATTAATTTCATAAATGATGTATAATTTTATTACCTAAATATGTAGTAATGATTATAGTTTTTTTTTATAAAAGAAAAAATAAGGCTTAATACATACTTAAAATTTACACATTTAAATTTATTGCTTTCATGTACAAAATATTTGGTAAAATGTCAAGCTGAAGGTATCAGGATAAACCTGCTCAGGGCACTCAAATGCACTTTTGTTTAGGGCCCTTAAAAGTACTTTTGCACTGGTCCCAAGAAAATGTATGATTGAATCTGTCTTTATCACAGAATATAAAATAGAAAAATCTGATGCGAAAAATGAAACGTTTTAGTATACGCCATGAAAACATACCATTGTGTTAATCATGAATCGTAAGTTAAAGTATCAAAAGTATTTAGTCAGTAATTTATCAAAACTGAGTAATGCTTGAATGCTATTTGCTGGTCTTCCGGAATGCATTTAAAAGAGGCCTACTGGGATGTACTCTGAAAACAGGGATGAGTGGTCACATTACATTAAGATATATTCTTTGTTTCTTCTGCCCAAATACAGTAGATATCCTAAATTAGTTTTTTTACTATACTGTTTAATTTATATGTTCTTGTGTCTAAAAGTACTAAAAAATATTGCCCACTGGGGGAGCAGAGATGGCCTCAGCACAATGTTATGCTAGGGTGAGTGGATGTAAGACTGTCAACCTGAAGGTCTCAGGAAAAACCCTGTTGATTGCAAGGGAAGGGATGGCAAACGGGAGAATATCAAATTGTCTCAGTGAAAAAAATTAGGATTACAGTGATACCCCAATTAAATGCTGGCGTTACGCTTCAACAGATTACAGAGCTAAACAGGGCAAAATGATATGAAATTAATGGGGATATGTGTCAAAATATAGAACAATGGCAATATCCCATACTTTATTTCAATCTATCTATTTATCTTATTTTAAATAGGGTTATACTGTATATTCTAATATTTAAATACTTATTTTATTAAATGTGATGTCTTTATTATGAAAAGGCCACTTATTAATTAAGGAAATATTATTCATAAAAGTGAAAAAAAAGTAGTTAAAAACCACACACAGTTTTTCCTTCAATAAAAAAAAATGAATAATAAGTATATTAAGAATGTGTGATCAGAATGACTATAAATGTTAACGAAATCAAAAGTTATAAAATTTAAACAAATGCCATAATATTTTTTTAGTTAATGAAATATTTGGTATGAAAAAAAAAGTTAAAGAAAAAATAAAAATGGGTGGGGAAAAAGTGTTAAAACAGAACAGTGTTGAACAGGACAATATAATGTGAAGAATGACTGTATTACATATAAAAAACATATTGTGCATAGACCCGAATAAAAAAATTTTGTTTATTTTGACACTGTGGTAAATCCTATTAGCCATCTCTTTACTAGGCTATTTTTGAAATTCAAGCTTTGAGGGACTATTTTATTTTAAAAAGTTAAACGAAACAAGTCAAATTTTCATCAATCTAATATTAAAATAATGTATTTTACTATGCACACACCTTATCAGGCTCAGCTTCATCAGTCATGTTTGCAGTCATAAATACTGACTCAGTACTTGAATACACTAAAGCCTCAATAAAATTGTTCTTTGAATAGACATCATCTTGGTTAAACAGATTCACCAAGTCCTTTTGATTGTGAACTGGAAGATACTCTATTTTGACAAATTTTTTGCAAGGAATGATTTGAAGCTCAGCACTAACCAGAAAACCTAGAGTTCCATGGGACCATGGCACAGCATAAAAAAGATCTGGATTTTCATCCTATAGTGAATAAAAACCAAGATAAACTTGAAAAGAAACATTATTTACAAGAGTAAAATACAGTACCAATGGAGATTTAAAATTATTTTCATGCTAATATTCAGCAAGGAATTGTGTTTTTATTTTTCTTCCTTGCTCACTCTTTCAGTCATTTTTAGTACACCATTTTTTAATATTTTTTTTTGTAAATGTGCCATAAGTGGTAAGAAACCTAAAAATATTAATAATTAATTCACAAATATTATCACCGAAGTAAAGAAATATGCTCCAAAAATGTAAAATTTTGGAAAAATAACTAATAATTAATTCGTATCCATTTGTTGAAACTTCATTACAGAAGTGTTTGCAACAGTTTTTCAAATTCATAAAAGAAAGGAGAAATTATAGTTCAAAGTATTACTGTTATTTACCTTAGAGCATTTGACCAAACTACCATCAGCAGTGCAAAGTTCAAAACTTATACAACAGTGTTGAAACAGTCCATAGCTATGAGATGAAGTTTCAATGCCAACACCCATGATCAAACCTCCTTATTTACAGAAGCCAAGGAAAGAAAAAGAAAATGTCAAACATATGTGTTAACTTTTCAATGAATTTAAAAGTTAGTATATTTTATGATGAAATGAAAAAAAAATGTCTCAGTATAATGAGACTATTGGCATTTATTTTAAAAAGTATAGTCAAGAAATAGAAATATACACACCAACAGTTAAGTCATCCAGTTCTGGTAAAACTGGCAGTGTCCAACCTAGAGGGTTGAGACAAGCAGTTACTTGACCCATAGTCACTAATGGTTCAACCCTTACAATCTGTAAATATTAATAGCTAATATTTTTAAAGGGCTAAAAAAAGCCAAAATAAATTCGCAATAAAACTTAAACCATTTGATTACAAGTAACTTTTTTTTTAACCTGTTTGTTCATATCAACCTCTAATATATCTATCAAGTTTATTTCAATGTTGTGTAAACTGTTTTTATACAGCCCTCTTCTAAAGCTCATTGTCGCCCACCCTGGTCGGGCTGTACACATACGACTTTTTCTGCCACTTTCATTCCATTTTCTGATCTAATAAAAATGAAAGAGTAAAATTATTACAAAGGAAAAAAAAATACATAAATGTATCAAATATAACCTTTTACTTCTTAAAATTACAACTAGGACACAATCTGAGAATACTAAGTGGTAAAGTACTGAAAATATGCCATTTGACGCATTTGTTAATTGTATTTTCTCTAAAAATGCATTTAGTAGTACTTTCCCTACATTGCTTGCTACAACTGTACTACATTTTGCTGTAAAACATCTATTTTTCATTTAAAGTTAGTAGTTAATTCTTAAAATAATTGTGATATTATTACTATTATTAGTAATATCTTATTAATATGAATATGATGAATATTAAAATTATTATTAAAATATGCATCATATTTTTTATATGGACTAATATTATATAGTAACAATAGCAACATACAAACATTTGTAAAAAATACAAGCACATACTATTTATACCATTGACTCATTGAGTGACTGAAAATATTTTTAAACTTTTGTTCTGAGACTTTTACTTAACTTAAGTTTTAAACATTTCATTATAATTTTGTATTATATGATATGACAATCAATGATATTAAAATGTATGGTTTACCAGGAGGGAGGATATGAGTATGACTCATAAATTAATTATATTAATTTTAAATAATGTAATTCAGTCAATTTATATATGGCATAAATTGACATAAGATTTGTCACATATAAATTTAATTTAAAATTATAAATAATATAATATAAAGTTGAATAACTGAGGATTATAATTTATTTCAGAACATTCTCATCACTGAAAGTAAGGACCTTTAAACTTAATTTTTTCCCCTTCTTATTTAATTTCCTCAAAAGATATTGAATCATAGATAGCATATGTTATATATATATAACATAATGATAAATTATTACTAATAAATTTACATTTACTTCATAGCCGGCAATTGCTAAAAAAAAGAAGTAAAAACGCTGGAAGACTATGCACCATGTTAATGAAAGTGTAACAATATAAAATAAAGGGTGATTTAATGTAGATTATTAACTACTAAATTAATAAAACGTACCTGTTCTTGAACATATTTGACACGTTTGTCGTGTTGTTTAGGTGCTGAACTTAAATGAAAAACTATTTTTGCTCTTAAATACATTACCGCGTCGTAAACTACAGACACTGGAAGCAAAAACAGACAAACGAAAATCCACCGATAATGAATGAGAATATATTCCATTCCACGATATCTCAACCATGAAAGTGACAGTACCGTTGGAATTAAAAAGTATAAAATTATATTAAATGATAAATCCATTGTTTAAGTTTCGTTATAAAAAGATTACGAGTTGTCAGGACGAGACGCGAGAGCTGTGAAGATGCCAGATTTTTTGTTCTTCTTATATACTATTATCGCCAGTAGCTAAATGTCAGCCATCTGGAAAAAAAACTCTTAAAGTATCAATCTTTAATTAAATAGGTAAGATTTTTTTACTCAAGATTATTATTTTTACAAATACAAATTGGATAAAAGTAGTTATGTAAGATAAATGTATACTATTTCTACCAATTTGGCAAGATAAAAAAGTCTCTGGCACTGATCTATGTCTCTGACAATCGGACTCAATGAATACAGAGCTTTGGCCATTAGGCGCTGTCAACATGTTATTTTTTTTTTAATTGCTCCTATATTTAGAATATCGCGCGATGCACAGGATTCATTGATAAACAGGGCATTACAATCCGACTTTTTATATTTTGATTTTCTTTACCATCGACTCAGTTTACTTTTTTTTATGTATGCTTATTTCCCATTCCTTGGTTGGTAATCAGATATATGTAGTGACCTGTTGAACCCCTATAGCTGTCATTAAGCTTTTGGGGTTCCTAAGTAGAGAATTCCACGAATGATTGGTGGCCCTGTGTAAAAGTATCTACGGACCTCTCCAAGCATGTGATATACTAGGAGTTAATACTAGAAGGGACCCTTTTGGAAGGCCCTAGGCTGTCTGTCCACGCCTTGCCATAGGAACGGGTCTGTCATGTGTACTGTACTGCAATGGTCCCCAATATTTTTCTCGTCACGGGTTAACCGCGGCCTGCTGGAAGGTTTGGGGGGGGGGGGGGGGCGTTGATTATTTCTCGTCGTACGGTCTCGAGAGAAATGAGAAATACACCACAGTAAATAAAAAGGAAATAATTTATGTTCCTTGGGAGGCCCATTACCAATCGATCCACGGACCGGTACCGAACCGCGTACCGGGGGTTGGGGACCACAGCTGTATAGTATTGAAAAAAATATTATAGAATATTATAGTGGTCCAGGGCTCGATTAACGGTCGGGGATGCCGGGGATATCCGCGGCACTGAGAACTGTCATCCCCGGCTCTGCTTTAGCTAATTTCATCCCCGCCGGGTATAAAACCATAGACATTTATCCCCGGCTCTGCAAATTTTTTTTCATCCCCCGGCACTGGTTTTTTCTTGAATCGAGCACTGTAAGTGGTCCATGATCTTTTAAGAACAACTAATGATATGATAACAATGATATCCATTATGTGGGTTATCAGCTACGATTAACACAGTCTCACACAAGCACCTCGTAAGCAAACACACTAATAATATAGTTTGATGTAGTCAGTGCAGCGTTATGTAAGGAAACGTGTCAAGTCGGGGGTTATAATATAGGTTTAAATACAAAATAAACACCTCAAACAATGTATGTTGAGACGTTTTTAATTCTTGATATAGACTAGTGCAGTGGTCGGCAAACTTATCAGCCAAAGAGCCAAATATGAACATTATAGCAATTAAAAACAAGCAATTAAGCTTGTTCCATTCTGGACACAGGACGTGTTAGCGCATTTTCGTGTTATGTATTAGTACGTTTGTTAGCTTTCAGTAAATATTTGTACATTTTGGAAATGTTTATAAATTCAATTGTGTAAAAAAAAAATATTATAAAGACTTTTCTTTAAATTTTTCTCTTAAATCTAAATACAAGTGGTTACTGAAATAGGACTCATAATTGAAAACATTCGAAATTGTAGTCATTTAATTGTCCGAAAACTCCGTCAATTGTTGCATAGCTCTGATACTTTCAATTAAACTCAGAACACAAGCTTACTATTTCATTTGATGAGTTTCTTAATAAATCTTGGTGAAACTACGTGCTGCAGTATTTCGCACCAAATGAATGGGTTATTGAACGTACAAGGTGTAGAATGGGGCCATATATATAATATATAAGCCCCTTAGGAGCCCTGAAGCCCGGCCCTCAGAGGTCAGATCGCAAAATGAACTTTTGATGTACACTTGGCAGGTCAAGACATACAAAATGATATATACATCATGGGTCTAGGACTTATGGTTGCTGAGATATAGGGCGCTCCTTTGTTAATATAGCTTATATAGTAAAAAAAGGTACTTTATAAGCCCCCCTTTACGGCCCTCAGAGGTCAGATCGCGAAATGAACTTTTGCTGCATACATGGCAGGCCAAGACCTACAAAATGATAAATACATCATGGGTCTAGGACTTATGGTTGTTGAGATCTAGGGTGATGACGGGCAGACAGACAGACAGACAGACAAAACGGGGACAATAGAGCATTTTTTTTCGAAACTTTTGTTACACTAAATAAGTAGTACACTAAATAAGTTGTATTTTAAATAAAACTAAATGCCAGAGCCGCACTTAAGGAGCCAAAGAGCCACGTGCGGCTCCGGAGCCGCACTTTGCCGACTTCTGGACTAGTGTAATGAATTTTATTTTATAAGTTTTAGCATAACTTTATAACACTCACCCACAGTGCCGTAACGAGCTTAACTCGCGCCCGGGGCACAATACCTTTTTAATACATTTTTAGCGCCCCCCCCCATTCGAAAATCATATTGCCTAATATTATATGCAAAAAATAAATTTGGCGTCCCATTGTGAGTAGCGCCCGGGGACATATGTACCCACCGCCCAGCTACGCCTCTGCTCACCAAATATGTAGCTTAAAATTTTAAATATACTTTTCAACTCTTTCTCGACAGCAGATATCTAAAAGAACAACTCAGTGCAATACAAAAGATTAATGCATGGATAGGTAACACTATGGTCTACATAAGTCTATCTTTTAAACTGTTTGCACTGTAACTATCGATATAAATGAATAGCCCAGTGGTCGGCAACTTATCAGCCAAAGAGCCAAATATGAATATTACAACAATTTAAAAAAAAATTGGGAGCCAAATCTGCTTTTATTACACTAAATAAGTAGTACATTAAATAAGTTGTATACTAAATAAAACTAAATGCCAGAGCCGCACTTAAGGAGCCAAAGAGCCACACGCGGCTCCGGAGCCGTACTTTGCCGGCCACTGGACTAGCCTATACAACGTGTATCCCGTAAATAGGTACAGTATATACATACACGTCTCCCTTATATGTCTACCCCCCGTAACTAGGTACATATAAGTCTACCCTATACAACGTCTACCCACAACAAGCGATCATCAACCTGGACTGTCCAAAACCGTAAGTAAAAAAATGTTTCCCTAAACAATAGAGCATCTGGTAAAAACTTTAAAGTCAAACTTAAGTCAATCTCGTTGGGGACAAATCGGTACATAAAATGACCCTACAAAATATCTAGAAACTTGGTATGTCCACCCAGTGGTGAACTTTGGTTTTTGACATGATCTGGTTTATTGCTGTGTGGAATGGTCAGTTAGGATTGGACAAGTGATTAAAGTTCTATTCATACTATATTTCTACAATCAAGAGCATGTACATTACATTTTGAGATCTATCTATCTATCTATCTATCTATCTATCTATCTATCTATCTATCTATCTATCTATCTATCTATCTATCTATCTATCTATCTATCTATCTATCTATCTATCTATCTATCTATCTATCTATCTATCTATCTATCTATCTATCTATCTATCTATCTATCTATCTATCTATCTATCTATCTATCTATCTATCTATCTATCTATCTATCTATCTATCTATCTATCTATCTATCTATCTATCTATCTATCTATCTATCTATCTATCTATCTATCTATCTATCTATCTATCTATCTATCTATCTATCTATCTGTCTATCTATCTGTCTATCTGTCTGTCTGTCTGTCTGTCTGTCTGTATATCTTTCACAAATGTCATTTGGAGAGACTGTAAAAAAAACATTGAGTGATTGTTATGGTTAGGTAATATCCAAGCACACATCACTCCTCCCCCACCAGACCTGGGGTGGCCACCCACGTTTCCACACTCTAAATCCGCGGTTCTCAACCTTTTTCACAACTGTACTCCTATGTAGCGAACGTATGCCCGCGCGTAACCCCATCACAAGTAAGTTCGCGAATAAAAGTACCTATTTTCAATTCATAAATGAATGTAATTGCGATACTTGGGCCTGTTGTTGTGCCATCAAAGTAGGGCTGCTTATTAACTGCCAGAAATATGTTAAAAAAAACAACAACTATGCGATCAATTATTTTTAACGCTAACATTTAGCTAAACGCTAACACCTAAAAGCGGGACGGGTGATCGTGCGGTGTAGAGCTGTCGACCGGAGAGTCTTAGGTTCGAACCTCAGTAAGTACCTTGGGATTTTTTTTTTAAAGTCCTGGTGTAAGTTCCCCCAATTCCACCCAGCTTTAAATGGGTACCTGACTTTAAGTTGGGGGGAGTAAAGCGGCTGGGAGTTGTGCTAATCACACAATCCCTTTATATGTCGAGTTTTACTGAAACAGATGAATAGTAAACGTCATCTGCCCCGATGAGCCTATAAAGGGGCTTAATGAAATTTTTTTTTTTTAAAACACTTAAATGTGTTAATTTTTTTAACCCAAATGCTGTTATTTCAGAGTTGTAGGGACAAAATTCAGTAATTAACCAAATTCTATAAACAGAAGTAGATTAGAAAAAAAGAAAAATCAAGAAAAATACCCGAGGGCAGAAACTCATGTTTACAGAAACTCATGTTTATAGAAACTCACGTTTACAGGAACTCATGTTTATATAAAATCATAGAAGCTATATGACCTTGAAACAATAGGATTGTTATGCCTTAATTCTTATTTATGACCCGGAATAATAGAATTAATGAACATCTGCAAAAGCTTGCCACTAGTTTGATTGACAGGTGCCACGGGTTTGAAACGATGGAACTTCGTGTCAACATTTTTTGGGGACAGAGAAATAAAGTGATTGGGTAAGCCTTATGGCTCAAACAAAACGGGTAGGGGGGTAAAATAAATGAACAAAAAAAAAAAAAAACGCGTTTATAATCAGTGAGCAACCATTTTCTGGCTATACTATTTTTTTTAAGAAGGAAAAGGCACACATGAGATAGAAGTGCCATGTCTTTTGAGATGAGAAGTAAACAAAAAAAAAGGGGGGGGGGGTTACGTGAGTGGAGATTAAGGTAAGCAAGACTTACGTGTGGGAGTTGTTTGAACACAAATAAATGTTTTGCTCTGATGTCTCTTTTCAATTTCTTAGGCTAATCTACTCCATGCGCAGCAAACTGGCAACCTTCTTCAAACTTTTGGCTGTTCTAAACGGAAAATTATATGTCGCTGCGTACCCCTGCATAGCCTTTCCCGTATCCACTGGCTCTAAATACTAAATGACCTATTGCCTCTACTGTCTGATGGTGAAGTAAGTGCCACTCGGGGTTAACCGCCTCCATTCTACCCTCCCAAGCTACGCCAATGGGACTTTATAGGAGCACTGTTGAGGAAAAGCACCCCCTCCTCCTCCCTATTATAAGAGTGGACAGGTATCTCTCAAGATCATAATAACTTCTCTGCGTTTAAATATATAGATAAGTGGCATTTTCCATAAAGTTCGGCTACTCTGTTGAGACGTTTCATGAGATGTTTACTAATAAATCAAAAGATGGCGTTAGGGGGTAGGGAGACTAAGACTATATCTTTATTGACACCTTTAGCTCTAACCCATTGTCAGTTAGATAATGTAGGTTCATAATTTTTTAAACATTTTATGTTGCATTATATAATTAATATATATTAAGCTATTAACGTTTATTAAGCAGTAAATAGTAATGAATATTATGGCCACGGGTCCAAAACATAAAGAATAAAGCCTCACACTTTGATTCATGATCAAGAGGCATACACTTGATACACTTCATTATCATATTCATGGCATAGACAGTGCCGCATAGTCCATTAGCATGATTAGGCATGGTTCAATAGTCCTACTCAATTCAGCAAAGGCTCAAAGGCTATTTATACTATATGGAACTAGTAATTTTCGTGAACAGATTAGATTGTACCATGGCCAATGGCTGTTTAAGTTTAAAAGATGCATCGTTTGCTATCTTCATATTTATCTTAGTTTGAAACTGTACTACTTTGACTATTTTACTATTAAGAATCAAGCTAATTGTTTATGCCCTCACTCTGAAGTGAATGAATTGGAAGCTAAAAGTTATTTTTAAAGTTTATTAATCGATCTAGTGTCATAAATCTGCTGTACTGACTTAATTAGACAAAGTCAAAGAGTGCAAACATAAAACAAATTATGAAATGCATAAAAATGCTTTATAAATAATTTATATATGAAGCATTTTAAGTAATGGCTCTTAACTGTTCATGTAGTAAAGTCAGGTTCCCTTAGCCTGGCTTAGATAAAATGTTTATATAGCCAGAGCAAAGTAAAGGGTAGTGTGACTATCACAATGACCAAATGCTTCATATTTTTATAAATAGCTATGAAAAAAGATTTCACGTCATATTAGCCTAATCCAAGATGTGGGTTTGCCTAGTCTGGCTTAAAACACTTCATATATTTTTATAAAAATGTTTCTCCAGTGTAAACCCACCCCCACTTTGACATCAGAACAATCTGGTCACAGTATGAGAATTATAATTATTTTATCATTTTAGTTTGTGAAATTTGTTAAAATTTAGATGTATCCCAGTAAGTACATTTAAAAAAAATAAAAATCAGGCTCATTTTTTAAAAAAATCTCGTGTTTTATCATATATAGGCTTGTGTTATGTTATTTATGTTAATGTTTTTCTATAAACCACAGGCATATTAGCCTCATAATGGAATTTATCATTATAACTCATTACTTTCTTTTTCTTTATATATAAAGTTACAAAAATTAATATAAGCTACTTCAATAGTTTTATTGAATTGATATAATTAAAAGTTATAGGTAAATTAATTTTTCAATTAGTTTTTCTCAATGTAACTATAAAATCTCAGCATAGCCCTTCATTGACATAAACATAACTTTTTGTCACAAGAAACCTCAATTATTTTGTTTTCTTTATTAACTTCCATTTTTAAGGGTAAAGATGCTTTATTGACACATTTCTTTTTCTTTTTGTTATTCTACAACTAGGCTATTCTTGAATGTCGAGTTTGTAATGAAGTGTATAGATTTCAAGGAGAGAAAGTACCCAGACTTTTGATGTGTGGTCATACATGTTGCCATCAGTGTTTGACCCGTCTTCAGTTGCAAGGGAGAACACTTCTGTGCCCATTTGATAGACAGCCAACAGAAATTGGAGACTCTGGCATTTGGGGGCTCAAAAAAAACTTTGCCCTGCTTGAGCTTCTTGAGAAACTTGAGTACATTCCCATTAGATCTTTGCCTGATCCTGTATTGGCCAAGGAACAAAGTGTGAGTTAACATAATAATTTTTCTGCCTTAGGATTTTATCCAATACATATTTGATTCTTTAGCCTTTATTTTGTTCATTTTTTTTAAATATTTATTTCCGGTTGTATCTATTTAATAATAGTTTAATCTATTTTTTTTGTTTTTAGCTACATATTCTTCCCAAAGTTTTTTTTAAAGATATCTACAGTAAATATTATATTGCACAACCTTTTTTATTTGTTCCTTTCAAATTCTTATTCTAATAAAATGTTTTACCTGTAAAATGATTTTTTTTCAGCTTTCTATCAGTTGTGATGAAAATGAGCTTCACATAGCAGTATTGTTCTGCACTGTTTGCAGCACTCATTTATGTGTTGAATGTTCTGACATCACTCACTCTACACGGACATTAGCACGACACAAGCGCGTGCCAATCTCAGAGAAACCAAAAGAAAATCCCAAATGCTTTTACCATCCAATGCATCTTGTTGAGTTTGCATGTTTAGAAAGTGAATGCAAGTCATCTCCTTTAATGTGTTATATTTGTAAAGATTATGGACGACATATGAAGCATAAAGTAAATATATGTATACACTATTTAAAATTAAGATTAAATAATTTGCTAAATATTATTTCCTGAAATTTAATCCATTACATTGTCACATATACACTCATTCATACATTTCATAAATAAATACAAAATACTAAAAAAAGTCATCCAAATATTTTGTTAGAATATTGTATTTTTCAAACTTCTTTCTAGCATTCTTTGTTAGAGACTGAAGCAGAGAATGTTCGTGCATCTATTAAAAGTGCTATACAGCACATCAAGTCCTTTGCAGATGAAGTGACAGACTCTGTGAGAAAGCTGAATGCGGTGATACAACATATTGAAGGTGGCACCCAGATAGTAAGCAACCAAGAAGATTCAGCTAATTCACAGGTTTTATTCAAATTTAATATCTCATTTATTTTTGGATTACTTGCTTATTTCATAAATTTGTTGACAGATCTATAGAGAAGTTAAACATTGTCCTTATTGATATATTATTTACTTTGTCTTAAACTTTTACATTTTTATATAAAACAATCTGTGATGTAGCCATTAACATTTATCTTTTTCAATATTAACAATCATTTGGGAGATTGGAGATTTCTTAAAATAATTCGTTGATTTAACATCCTTTAAAGAAATTTTTAGCAAAAAGAATATAATATTTAGCAAAGTTAATTTTTTATATTAATAATCTAAAATGAATTTTGTAAATTTGATGGACTTCAATTTATGTACTTTAGAAAAATGCATTCTCAGGTCATGGGCACTGCTGAAAAAGCCAGGCTGAAAATAAAAACATACTTCACAGAATTGAGAGAAAATTTGAGCAGACAAGAAATGGCTGCACTAGGAGCGGTGGACACGCATATTAGAGAAAAACTGTGCTCGTTGCGACAACAGCAGGAGGACATGACAATTTTAATGTCTCAAATATCATCAGTGTGTCATCAATGTGAAACTACTTTACAACAGGTTAGAATGCTAGGGCTGTTCACATAACTTTCACTTACAGTTTTTTTTTATAACCAGCTTCTATTTTTTTTTATTGTGTTACTTTTTAGAAAAAGTGCTTTAAAAGGCTGACAAGTTGTTTTATTTCATTAAAAGTTTCATTCTCATATTCGAAGCGCTTTAAGTCAGACTAGCTTACCCACATTTTAAGCCACACTAGCCTAACCCACATATTTTATAACATCTAATAACTTTTTTGTGTGTTTAATCTCTTGTTTGATTCATTCAGCAGATTAGTTGCATTGTACTCATATTTGACTGTTTTAGTCTTTACATAATAAAGCTGCATTTTACTTGAATTGCAATTTCAAAATTGAATTTGCATGATATTTTTTTAAGAAGCTTCATAATAAAGAATTATTGCTAAGGCAAGCTAGATGAAAGTTATACAAGTATGTAAAAAGCAAATAATTTAAGTTAAATTTTTGGTTCTGCTTTGAAGTTTCTTGTTTTTTTTCTTAAGGTTTAAAGTCATTTAGACAATTTAATCAAAAGATATTTTACATCTGTTTTTATTTTACCAAAGGATGATACCAAAATTCTTATGGCTAAACCAGAATTAAGCAATTTATTGGATACTTTACAAAAACAACAGCAGCAGTTTATGGATTTTCCAGATCAGATTCTTTTGGAACCTACTATTCCGATAACTTTTACAAAGGTGAGGTACATATTAATAAAAGTTACTCTCACACACAAGCAAATATCAAGTGATAACAATTTTTTTCGCCTAATAGCTAAATAATTATCAACTGGAATATTTTATTTCAGGACAATAGAGTACACATTGGACCTAAAATAGAGATGAGAGTTGTCACTCTTGGACTGGATGCTGCGGGAAAAACCAGCATTCTGTTTAAATTGAAGCAAAATGAATTCATTTCAACAATACCAACAATAGGTACATTTCTAATCAAGATTTTAGATAAAATAGTATTTTCCTTGTGCTGTTCAGTTATTATTTACTGCATTTATTTTTTATTAATTGTTGAAAGAATTGTTAGTTTTAGAACAAATTTTTTTATTAAATACTGGGCATGAATTTCATATACATGTCCATCCTTGCTAAATACTATTATGTTTTTTCCTTTTTTTTAAAACAGAAATTTAACTTCAACAATCATTTGACAAAACATCCCCATTTGTTTAATTGCACATGTGCCCCCCCCACCCCCCCATTCTTAGAACTATTTACTCCTATCACAAAATAGGCCATACAATTGGAAAGTTATTTAAATACTATCTAAGCTTTATACTGCATGCTTTTAGTATTTGTGCTCTAATTTATTATCATTAAGCACCATCAAATGAAGAAAATGAGCGGTAAGAATTTTGAAGCAAAGATTTAAGAAAAAAATTCTTATGCAGACACTTTGTTTAAAAATTTTGATTCTTTAAAAAGATTTAGTTTCATGATTGTGCATTTCATTCTTTATAAGAGCTGTGTGACAGTATAACTATTGAAAATAAATTTGTGTTTTTCTTCTCAGGTTTTAATGTGGAAACAGTTGAATACAAAAATTTCAAATTTACTATTTGGGATGTTGGTGGGCAACATAAAATAAGACCATTGTGGAAACATTATTACTTCAATACCCAAGGTAGTTTTTATTTTTTAAATTTCAAATAAGTTAGCCTGGAAATAAGTAACTATTCAATAAGTAATTCTTTATTTTCCACAAACATCAAATTAAGCTTTTTTTTTTTTTTTTTTTTGTTCTAATCTGTTCATTTGACGATGGAATTTACTTGATGAAAATTTAAAAGATTGTTGTTTTAATATTTAGTCTTCTCAGAATCATACAAATGAAAACTTTAAAAATTTTAATCATGAAAAAATCAAATATCAACTACCATTCTACTTACATGATGAGCCTGTCAGTTTAATTTTCATCTGATTGTTGTTTTGTCATTGTCTCTTGATAACTTTATGACCTTTCTTTAGCGCAAATCTACTGCAACATGAATATCTAAAATGCTCTCATACACTCACTCATGTATGTTTTTCTTTTGTTTCGTTTACAGCTGTGATATTTGTGGTAGACAGCAGCAAGAGAGAGAGGCTGGAAGAGGCTCAAGGAGAACTAGTCAAACTTGTACAAGAGAAAGAGTTGAAAGAATCTTCTCTTTTGATATTTGCCAATAAACAGGTTGGTTCCTTTTGAGTCAAGCTCTTTGAATCTTCTCTCGTCTCTACTAACAAACTATTGTTACTCATTGATTTTATTTTCTGCTTTCACTATTTGCCAAATATTTTTGGGTTATTTATGCCACATGTTTCATTTGGCTACCTGGGAAAATATTTTCCTAGAGTTCTGAAATGAGCCATTCTCCCTTGCGTGACATTTTTTTCATTACCCATGTTTCATTTGGCTACCTGGGAAAAATATTTTCCTAGAGTTCTGAAATGAGCCATTCTCCCTTGCGTGACATTTTTTTCATTACTCATTTTTAAAAATTTTTTTTACTCTTTTGCATGTTGTTAACAACTTAATGTGGAACCTATCCAAAATTTGTAAGAATTTTGCAGATAAAATGAAGCATCCTCAGTGAAACTGAGGTCAGAAGACATGAACTATCAGTTCCCTTATTAATCACATAAATCTAGGCAGAAATAGCTGATAGATATTAGTATTGCAAAACATTGCTCTAAAATCCACTCAGAATTGATGTAAAAATTATTTTGCTTGTCGTGTCATATATCAAGACAAATAAAAAAAAAACATTGCTCATCTTTCAAAAAACTCATAAACCAAGTGACTCATTCACTGAAGTTTGATAGTATCAGGAAATCTGAATGCCCCGAAAATCAACAACTTAAAATTGAATAAACACTTTAAAGTTTTTGGATCCTGTAATGCATACATCTCGTATGGTTGTCATCGCTATTTCACTCAAGCTTTTATAATTATTTCTTTGAAAAGTTATACAGGCTTTTTTTTTAAATTACCTTTTGGTTTATAAAATTTTTTTTCATTATTTCTTTTTGACTCTTTCTTCAAAATCAGTGTTTTTTCTGTGAAAAAAGAAATTAAATTTTGGTGTCCAATATAACAATAAATGACGAATATTTAAGTGCACGCTGTCCTGATTTGTGTGCGTATGCTAGGCGAGTCATGTTCCTTGCACAAATCACATGCTTACAGCTTATTTGGAATTGTGTTCTGGCTTTCATTGTTTAAACTGCAAAAATACTTGAATTTCAGGATTTGGCTGAATGTTTAACAATAGAAGATTTGACTGAGCAGCTTGGCCTGTTGAAACTCTGCTGTAACAGAAGTTGGCACCTCCAGGCTTGTGATGCTAAAAGTGGCCAGGGGTTGGCTGATGGTTTGGAGTGGTTGTCAAGGCAGATGGTAGCAGCTGGGGCTCCAGAATTAGCTTAAACCAGTTTGATTTTTTGATAACTGTGTTTTTAAGTTTAATTCAGTTTTATTGTTTAATAATTGTGTTTCTAAGTTCACAGTTTATTTTGTAAATATTGATGTATTTATTTGTTCTGTTTAATATTATTGAAACTTAATTATGAAATCTAAATGAAGGACAACAGTCATCAGTGTCTGATGATATTTATGGAAAAC
The DNA here is from genome assembly GCA_021962125.1 of Bulinus truncatus. NCBI lineage: Eukaryota > Metazoa > Mollusca > Gastropoda > Planorbidae > Bulinus > Bulinus truncatus. The sequence goes on from JAGDYQ010000094.1 coordinate 2,996,326, forward strand.
ATTTTGGCTGAGAATTTAACCTTCCCTCAAAAATAGCCAAAAATAAATGTTAAAACCACCATTATTTTTAGAATGCCACAGTAACACATTAAAATACAGTCAAATGGGCCATAATATTTATTTTCAAATGGAAAAATAAATCTTTGCAACCAAAAGATTTACTTACTGTTTAGACAAATGAAAAAAGTTTCTGAAACAAAGAAAATTTTCATTTTATTGACTTGTATATCTTAGTAAATTTCTGAATATGGTTGGCCACACTGTAAAAGATGATCCATATTTTAAATGTTAGTGAACCCAGAAGTTCAATGTCATATATCTAGCATATAAGTGCGCTGATGAAATTATTCAAAATCTTGCACTAATGTGGTGTTTTGAGTGATGATTGATTGTAATAATATTTGTTGTTTAAATAGAAAGATATTTAGAAGTAGAAACTAATAGACGTGAAAATTAGTAACGTCACATGATGTTAACTTTGCTCTGTTCATTTCTAAGTTCAATTCCTACTACAGAATTGACTGTGATGGGCATTTTTAAAATTTTTCATCTCATAATAATAATAATACATGTATTTGTTTGAAAGTTTCACTGGAAGACATTCTTCAACTTTTTATATTATCAGTATTAGCCAATATTTTCTGAACTTCATCATTGATACTTGATCTCTTTTCATCAAGTCAAATTTGTATCTAGACTAATCATTTTTTTTTAAAAAGATCAGAAATGATTACCTCCTCATTTGTTTCAATGTCGGTGTATAGTTTGTATTTACAATAAAAACTAAGAAATATTTTAGTGTGTATATATCTTTTAAATTATTTCATTGACCTTATACATTTAAGTGGGACGGATGGCAGAGTGGTGTAGATACTCGACTATCAACCTGAGAGTCCTGGGTTCGATCCTTGGTGAGGCCCATGGAATTTTTCCAGGTGAAATTTGATGCAAAGTTGTCCCACAAGTCCACCCAGCTTTAAATGGGTACCTGACGTAAGTTGGGGAAGTAAAGGCGGCTGGGCGTTGTGCTAACCACACAATCCCTTCATATGCAGAGGTTATAGAAACAGTTGTTCTACACTTCATCTGCCCTGATGGCCCATTAGTGCTAAGAAGGGAACTTTGCTTTACTGATACATTTATCTTCTTATACATTTACCTTAAACATTGACCTTATACATTTACCATATACATTGACCTTATACATTGACCTTATACATTTACCATGTACATTTACCTCATACATTTACCTTGTACATTGACCTTATACATTGACCTTATACATTTACCTTATACCATTGATTTCATGTAAAAAGCTAAAACAATTGCAGTTACCGGTATAATAATTTATTGTAATACTATTACAGAATGTCTTGGATTCACTTTCTATGTCTGACATTGAAGGAAGTCTCAAGACCGCTGTTATTGGAGGGTAGAGCTCGCGACTTATGACCCCAACGTCCCAGGTTTGATCCCGTCTTTAATACTTGGGATAATTTTCAGGTCCTGGTGACAGCTCTAAAGTCCGCCCAGCTTAATGGGTACTTGACATAAGTTATAGAGACGAAGCATGTCACTTGCCTATGTCTTGACAGGTGTCTCCACAGATATTGCTCTCTCTGCTATGGCGGGGATGAATGAAGGACACTACAAAGAAAACACCATCTCATCATTGGTTTAACTGGATCAAGAGATGAAAATCTAATCCTTGACCCCTTGCTGCCCCCACCCCCAACTACAAATGGGGCCCGCATTCAGAAGAGAATTGCAAATCGAGCCTGAAGCTAAGAGTGCCCCACTATACATAAGAACCTCCCTGCCTGGTGTGGTCATCAGATGGGAGACTTGTGCTAAGTTATGATAAATGCGTTATTCTCAGGGAGAACTGAATGCTGCTAACATGGGCGTCGCTAGGAATTTTTCTGGGGGAGGGGGGGCAAAAAAAACATGTTTTTTATTTTAACTGACGATGCCATACATGTTTATTTCTCAATTAAATCCAAGTTAAGTATAACATTAATTATTTATTTTGACATAAATAAATGTATTTGAAAATTCACACATTTTGACTACAAGCACAAGCATGTTCCCATTTTTTTTTTTTTGTTTAATTTGGCCTTCTGTAGCTTGATTAGTCCTTCAAAAATGTTTTATGGCATTCAGGTTTTTTTTATAATCTGGAAACTTGTTAGTTTATAATCGTCTGCCACTGAGTGAATTTTTAAATTTATACTAAATTAATATAAAAAGAGGGATATCGGAAAATAAATGTACATGCTCAATAAAATGAAAAGTAGAGCAATCGCGGGATTCCGAAAAGCTGTGATTAGAAGATTTTAGGGCGTTTGCAGTATCTGAATTATCACATGCATTGTGGACAACAGTACAAGTTCAACAGCCAGACACACCTGAAGAAACTATTTCTAATTTGATTGTTGCTGTCGTTTCTTCTTTTCCTAAATTGGATATAGGAAGGTATGTCTTGACATACGACCTTTCAAATGAGTTGAAATTGCTGCTGATCTTTGATTGTTCGACCCCTGATAAAAATATGATTTTTAGAGCTGACATTAGTGGAAACAGAGGCTTTAGATATGCTTGGTTATCAAACTAATCATCGTGGGTTGTATACTTGCAAATGTTAAAAGGTGGCTTTTGCAAATTGTGCGTGTTGTTTTCGCAAAAGTAATTCCAGTAGTTCATGGAGCATTTGTTATCAAACCATGCACAAAATTAAAAGATTTCAATGAAGATGCACGTAGCCACATGCATAACACATGGGACAAAGACTCTTATAAAGGATTCAAGCTATTTTGTTGCACTATTGGTAGCCAAAGCAGTTTCTATAGATAAGCAGTTGAACTCATCATTTAGAAGACACATTCTAGAAAATTGCTACAATCTTTGTTTTTTGTGGCATGCATGATTTGGCACTTTGTGGAAAAGAATCACATTCTGGTATTTTGTGCGACCTGTTAGAGATTCGTATTGAATCAGGAGATGAAGTTCTAGGTAATCTTTTGTCAATTAGTTCTTGTAGTGCTAAGTATATCTCGGCAACCAGTGCCGCCGAGGGGGGGGGCAGAGGGCAAATGACCAGGGGCTTGGCGAGTTTTAAGGGCCCGGACTGAGCTTGCCAATCTACTTTTGAAAATATTATTATCAGCACGAGAGGCCCGTGACAGCCCTGCCCAGGGGCCCGAAATTTCTGTAGGTGGGTCTGTCGGAAACCACACAAAACACTATGATCGAAATTTGTGGGCCTCTTGCGTGAAGGCATTGTTCGTGAAGAAAATAATTCTGTTTCAATTTCTATACTTGCCAGGCTCCCATGCCCCCCCCCCCCCGCACGCTACGGGCCTGATTAGATATGACAAATTTTGTTGGTCAAGGATAAGACGGATGTTCTACAATGGCAAGTAAAAAAGGAGGAGTCCAAGCAATAATTCGAAAAAAAAGACCCAAAAGCAGCAATTGTAGATTGCAGTTCACATAAATTAAATCTTTTCGTGAACGATTTAAATAATGTGAATGCTTTACGAAACACAATAGGAAAAATTAAGTCAATTATAGTTTTTTTCTGAGAAATTAATCAGCGAAGAAAACTTACTCCAAATGTTCCTTTGCTGTGTGAAACTAGATGGACGCATAAGCATAAAAGGTTACGGATTTTCGCTGAAAATGTGACAGAAATTGTTAAATAACTGGAATATTTAGAACAATCTGGAAAAAGCAAGCAAGTTGCACATTAGTTACTTTCTGCTGCTAGAGGTTAGGTTTGGGGTACATTTGTTGTTTGTTTAGTTATTATACTTTAATGTAATAACTTTCAGGAAATTTAGTTCAGTTTTATTTAACAACTTTATGAAATTTTTTAAAATGGGGGGGGGGGGGGGGCAAATGCCCTTCCTTGCCCCCCCTTCCCTTGAATACGCCCATGGCTGCTAATGCTATGAGTGAAGATGAACTCGAGGTGTTCAGTGCTGGCAGTCACTTCATCAGATCAGTAGGAGCGTCATTAGTGGTGGCATCATCAGTAATAATGTAATTTTTTTTAGCTCTGCAATCAATACTGATGTAATAAGACCCAGCATTGGGTAAACTATGGCCCGTGGGCCTAGTCCAGACCCCCGGACTTTATTCAGAGTGAGGCACGGCACTTAGCCTTTAATGTAATAACGATTAGCGTCCATTTATATTAGTTCATGTCAACACTCCATCACCCCACTGTCCGGCCAGCCGGGTAAATGTACAAATGCCCTTGTGGCCCGCGACTGTCAGACAGATACTGAAGTGTCCATGTGATCACGGACTGTATATAACTGACAGACATTTAAAAAAAATAATTTTAACATCTCTGTAGCCAGCGGCCTGGTCGACTGCATGCCACAAGGGGCCCACTCTATGATGCTATAATTTTATTTTATTTACCAATGAAAAAAATTATTTGTGCCCACACAATTTATTTTTTAATGGGCCCACTAGTCATTGGGCAGGTTGACTTAATGTTCAGTCCGCCACTGATTATAGCAAAAAAAAAAGTGATACTATTTCAGCTGATGAAGGTAATCGGGTCGGCAGATAGAGTGTAGAATTCATCCGATACCTAGTCTTTGGCCTACAAAGGCTTTCACAAGACCCAGCCACATGCACCCCCACCCTTTCAACAAATGCAAGGTACCCAATTTCAAGGAAACTTCTTTTTCTAGTTTTGACGAATTCCAGTCTTTGTGTTGCCCTGTCTTGGTTCCAATGAACACTTGTTTCAATGTTGTTGTCAATATGCCCAAGCAGAGCCGTCCGTACGTTTATGGGAGCCCTAGACAGAGGTACTGTTGAGAGCTCTATGACAAGCTACATTTAGGGGGCCCCAGGCAATGGTACATATGTGTCTATCACAAGGTACATTTTGGGGGCCCAAGGCAATGGTACATATGGGTTTCTAGCACAAGGTACATTTGAGAGCTGGATGACAAGGTAACTTTGGGGCCCTGGGTAAAAATGCTGTCAAGACTGTCAAATATTGGTTCCCTCATAATGACTTAAATACTGCCCCCCCCCATCAACTGTTTAATCATTTTATCCTGGGGGTCCCTGACAATTGCACATTTTGACTTTTCTTGTGGCTGGCAAAACAGTGTCGATAGCACTGGGAGAGGGCCCAAGTCAGTCGCCCAATCTGCCTCTCCATAAGAACGACCCTCAAGTAAACTAAAGTCTGTGACTAATGCAGCCCACCATCATGTACATATGTTGGTCTAAATATGTCAGCCAAAACAAGTTTAAAAATAACATCGGTCAGAGAAAGTTTTCATCGTTTAATAATATCAAATTCCTAAAATAGGCCACGATTACAAAATTGTCTTATAGCTTTACGAAACTGTCTTATAGTATTACAAAATTGTCTTAAAGGTTTACAAAATTGTCTTTTAGTATTACAAAATTGTCTTATAGTATTACAAAATTGTCTTATAGTATTACAAAAAAGTCTTATAGGTTTACACAATTGTCTTATAGGTTTACAAAATTGTCTTATAGGTTTACAAAATTGTCTTATAGTCGTATATTAATAGTGGTCGAAAGTGGATCTACATACATATGGTGCAGCTTCCGATTAGCCAGTTTTTTCCCAACTCGTTTATCTCCCCCCCCTACCCCCTCCCTCACAAAACCTCGATAGGCTGTGTAAGTGTGTATGGTAATGTATTTTCTTTAACTATACAAAGGCTGCGATGCGGGCCTCATCGACCCCCATGCGTGGCCACCCCTGGCCTATATATATTTCATAACGAACATCACGGTACATAAATAATTAGGTGACACCTGAACCGAAGGGTCTTGTTTTTAATGCAATCTTTATTTATTTTTATAATTTTAAGTATTTATCAAGGTAATGCGTTTTTTTTTTGTGTACACCATATATTTTGATGTAGAAAACACATGACAATGACGTCATGAATAAGTGTCGTCTTCCCCCCCCCCCCGCCCCTTTTACTGTAATAATCTCAGCTTGTGTTTCTATGCTATCTGTTTATTGCAATGTAGGATGTCTTAGACAGATCAACTTTACATTTGTGAATGATCAAAAACAATAACATAACATATATTTTATGAACAAAACCATACTTCATAAAGAAACATAATGGGGAGACGGGAGCAATTTGAGAAATTACCGAAGAAAGAACGACAGAAAAAAAAAAAAACAACGTCCAATTTGGTCCTCTCTGTATAGCTAGTCGGAGGATTCGGTGATATCTACTGGCGTCTTGCTCGACTAATGTAAACAAATAGTATAATAGGCTTGGTGCTTCTCATTAGGGACAAGTCACATAACATAGAACTAAAAAAATAAAGGACAAGAAATATCCCCCCCCCCAATCTTTCCCCTCCCCATTCTAACAATGAGAAATAAAAAAAATTCAGAACCGTCCACCCCCACCCCCTAATGATACAACACAGACCCGCCCACCCACCATTTGGAAGAGGATAATATTTAATTTTGCCGTTAGTTGGCAGACTTCAACTACCACCCCTCCCCCACCCAGGCCCGGACGAGGTACGGGTAGTCGAGTGGTGTAGAGCAAACACTACATTCACCCTCATGCTTTATATAAAATGTGAACGGTCCAATAATGTTTTTTTTTTTTTAATTCCTAGATTCATTCATTGCTCTAATTTTTTTGTGAATTAGATCAATGAATGAATCTAGGAATAACATTTTTGTGAAGTTATACAAACTGTAATCTAGTTTTTTTTTTAAAATGCTTTTAGACCTACTAAACAAAAACATAAGATAAAATAAATATAACATGACTATTACATCAAGTACATTCATTACGTGAGAACCCTGCCCCCCCTCCCACACACCCACATCACTGCAACAGTTTTAACTTTAAGATGCACTTTTCGCATTCCTCCATAGGCGGTGCGAACATTTTTGCCGGAAGCTGTTAGGGGTCGTTCACATATTATATACCACCGAAGGGGGAGGGGGTGGTGGATGCATGTTTGTTATTAATGTTATATTGTTATATCACACAGGTGTTACATAATTTTATATTGTTATTTCACACAGGTGTTACACAATGTTGTATCATTATATCACACAAGTGTTACATAATGTTATATTGTTATATCACACAGGTGTTACACAATGTTATATTGTTATATCACACAGGTGTTACATAATGTTATATTGCTATATCACACAGGTGTTACACAATGTTGTACCATTATATCACACAAGTGTTACATAATGTTATATTGTTATATTACACAAGTGTTACATAATGTTATATTGTTATATCACACAGGTGTTACACAATGTTGTATCATTATATCACACAAGTGTTACATAATGTTATATTGTTATATCACACAAGTGTTACATAATGTTATATTGTTATATCACACAGGTGTTACACAATGTTGTATCATTATATCACACAAGTGTTACATAATGTTATATTGTTATATCACACAAGTGTTACATAATGTCATATTGTTATATCACACAGGTGTTACATAATGTCATATTGTTATATCACACAGGTGTTACACAACGTTGTACCATTATATCACACAAGTGTTACATAATGTTATATTGTTATATCACACAAGTGTTACATAATGTTATATTGTTATATCACACAAGTGTTACATAATGTTATATTGTTATATCACACAGGTGTTACATAATGTCATATTGTTATATCACACAGGTGTTACACAACGTTGTACCATTATATCACACAAGTGTTACATAATGTTATATTGTTATATCACACAAGTGTTACATAATGTTATATTGTTATATCACACAGGTGTTACATAATGTCATATTGTTATATCACACATGTGTTACACAACGTTGTACCATTATATCATACAAGTGTTACATAATGTTATATTGTTATATCACACAAGTGTTACATAATGTTACATTGTTATATCACACAAGTGTTACATAATGTTATTTTGTTATATCACGCAGGTGTTACATACTGTTATATTGTTATATCACACAGGTGTTACATAATGTTATATTGTTATATCACACAGGTGTTACATAATGTTATATTGTTATATCACACAGGTGTTACACAATGTTGTATCATTATCACACAAGTGTTACATAGTGTTATATTGTTATATCACACAGGTGTTACATAATGTTATATTGTTATATCACACATGTGTTACATAATGTTATATTGTTATATCACACAGGTGTTACATAATGTTATATTGTTATATCACACAGGTGTTACATAATGTTATATTGTTATATCACACAAGTGTTACATAATGTTATATTGTTATATCACACAGGTGTTACATAATGTTATATTGTTATATCACACAGGTGTTACATAATGTTATATTGTTATATCACACAGGTGTTACACAATGTTGTATCATTATATCACACAAGTGTTACATAATGTTATATTGTTATATCACACAGGTGTTACACAATGTTATATTGTTATATCACACAGGTGTTACATAATGTTATATTGTTATATCACGCAGGTGTTACATACTGTTATATTGTTATATCACACAGGTGTTACATAATGTTATATTGTTATATCACACAGGTGTTACATAATGTTATATTGTTATATCACACAGGTGTTACACAATGTTGTATCATTATCACACAAGTGTTACATAGTGTTATATTGTTATATCACACAGGTGTTACATAATGTTATATTGTTATATCACACAGGTGTTACACAATGTTGTATCATTATATCACACAAGTGTTACATAATGTTATATTGTTATATCACACAGGTGTTACACAATGTTATATTGTTATATCACACAGGTGTTACATAATGTTGTATCATTATATCACACAAGTGTTACATAATGTTATATTGTTATATCACACAGGTGTTACATAATGTTATATTGTTATATCACACAGGTGTTACACAATGTTGTATCATTATATCACACAAGTGTTACATAATGTTATATTGTTATATCACACAAGTGTTACATAATGTTATATTGTTATATCACACAGGTGTTACATAATGTCATATTGTTATATCACACAGGTGTTACACAACGTTGTACCATTATATCACACAAGCGTTACATAATGTTATATTGTTATATCACACAAGTGTTACATAATGTTATATTGTTATATCACACAAGTGTTACATAATGTTATATTGTTATATCACGCAGGTGTTACATACTGTTATATTGTTATATCACACAGGTGTTACATAATGTTATATTGTTATATCACACAGGTGTTACATAATGTTATATTGTTATATCACACAGGTGTTACACAATGTTGTATCATTATCACACAAGTGTTACATAGTGTTATATTGTTATATCACACAGGTGTTACATAATGTTATATTGTTATATCACACATGTGTTACATAATGTTATATTGTTATATCACACAGGTGTTACATAATGTTATATTGTTATATCACACAGGTGTTACATAATGTTATATTGTTATATCACACAAGTGTTACATAATGTTATATTGTTATATCACACAAGTGTTACATAATGTTATATTGTTATATCACACAGGTGTTACATAATGTTATATTGTTATATCACACAGGTGTTACATAATGTTATATTGTTATATCACACAGGTGTTACACAATGTTGTATCATTATATCACACAAGTGTTACATAATGTTATATTGTTATATCACACATGTGTTACATAATGTTATATTGTTATATCACACAGGTGTTACACAGTGTTATATTGTTATATCACACAAGTGTTACACAACGTTATATCATTATATCACACAAATGTCACATAATGTTATATTGTTATATCACACAGGTGATACACAATGTTATATTGTTATATCACACAAGTGTTACATAATGTTAAATGAAGGGGGAGGCGAGGGTAAAAAATTGACATTTTTGCGTTACATAATATGTGAACTAACACGTGATTATGACAATTATAGATTATTTGTACAATGGTGATTTTACGGAGATGATGATAGACAAACGAGATGTTAAATGACAATCATGATATAATTATATCTTAATTACGAAGACTTTTTCGTGTGGGATCATTCATCAGCAATTTATAAAGTTAAGTAAAACATTGACATTAGGTGAAGTTTTGTTGTTGGTATTAGCAAGACTGTCAAACATTGAGATTATTATTACTATTAATTATCAATAAAATTTAATATCATTATAATTTATTTGACCTATAGCCAACAACTCAGGACATCGACTAATGACGTTTTTTCTTTAAATATACAAAACATGAAACTTTTTGATTCTTGGCCACTGTTTGCCAGTGTGCCACTGACTCTCGCCACTGACTCACCATCTGTAAAAGTAGGGTGAAGCTTTCTCACGCTTCTTATTTTTTGGATAGGGTTTGGTGGGAGAATGGAGACGGTAGCCCCCCTCACACCCTTCCAGCCGTTGACTCCCTTCTTCTGACACGCCTTCGTCCTTATATAACTTGCACATCACGTGACATATCTCATGATTTAAAAAAAAAAACCCAAAAAAAAAACAAACTATGTGAACTTTTCACGTGATACTCAGCTTTTGAAATGACCTTCAACTTTTCTCCCCATTTTTCTTTCCTTTTTATTTTTCTTTGCTGCCGACACAATTCTAGGTCACACCATCATGTGACTAGGAGGGGGAGATAACAAAAAATGCTGACAAGGGGAGGGAATTTTTCATTTTTTTATCAAGACATCCAGTTTCACATCTTTCTTTTTCTAACCGGCCTTACTCCGTCTAGGGACACCAATAATACTTCTGTCTAACTCTTTATGGTGAGTAAACTTTGATTTTTAGTTTATCATATTTGTAAATAAATAAATAAATTTCATTGTATTTCAGCAAGCTGAAACGTTAAATACATATATTTAGATTAACCACTCAATATTTCTATAATTAAAAAGTGTAGAGTTTCATTTGTTGTAAATTTAGTGCGACTTTTTTTTTAAAGGGAAATTTAAAATAAATGTAGATTGAAGTCAGCTCCAGGCATCAACAATCCATAATGAACAGATTTTTCTGTCACTTGGCAATTATCAATGAAAAAGTTTGGTTTGAAATAAGACCATATTTCATTTCACTATATTGACGAATGGTTTTTGACTTATGTAATCGACACTTCAATCATTTTGTATCTTTGTTGCAATGAATGAAAGATTTTCTTTTATTTACTATTATATATATATATATATATATATATATATATATATATATATATATATATATATAACATCAGGCGCCATGCAGTGACATATGGTGTGGTAATTTGTATTTGTCGTTAATTACAAGACACTTCTCGACCTATTTCAAGTATATATATATATATATATATATTTAGATTCATGTTTGTATTACTTTTCCTTGTAAAGCATTAACCAGCTTAATTGGGTTCTGGCAGGAGCGGATCTTGACAACTTTGACCGGGAGGGGGCAAAATTGTTCTTAGAACACAAAATATTTCGATAACTTAATGATATCTTACCTAAACTTGTGGTAACGGGGGGGGGGGGAGGGCATGCCCCTGCCCCCCCCCCCGGTTCTGCTATTTTATTGTAAAGCATTAACCAGCTTAATTGGGTTCCCTTTTTCATTGTCAAAAAATGAGTCGCCTTAGTATAATGAAGAAGATAACTTTGATTTAAAATTTATTTAAAAATTAAATGTACAATAAAACAAAGAGCCGGCGTCGGGTATGATCACTGAGCCATATGTCATAGGGGCCGTCCATAAAGTACGTCACGCTCCAAGGGGGGGGGAGGGGGTATAAGAAAGTGTGACAGTTTGTGACAGGGGAGAGGGGGAGGGTCAGGCCAAGTGTGACGTCACATTTTTAATATATTTTTAATTTTATTTCTAATTTAATTTTTTTATTTTTGCAGTAAAACTTAATAGTTTTAAAAATAATTTTCAAAAAAATTGTGAAACACTTGAATTAGTTTTATGACAAAATAGCATGAAATGCTATGTCAAAATAGCATGAAATGCATATCTTTTCAATGTGTTGTTCACAATTCCTCATGCTAGTTAGGACCGCTAATAAACTGTTGCAAAGCCTTGTTTTATCAGTAGCCTTACGGAAGTGTTATTTTTTCTTTGTTGTCTGCTGCATAATTATATCACTGATAAAGACATTTGGAATTTGTATTATAATACAAAAAATTACCGTAATTGAAGTTGCAATCCATCACTTCGTTAAAATAATATTGATACCTTATTCCTTGCAACCAGTGCACCAGGAAGAAGTGCGTATAATCGCGTGGAACATCGAATGGCTCCATTTAGCAGCGAACTGTCTGGTGTCATATTGCCAAATGAACATTATGGCATTCACTTTGATTCGCAGGGCAGAACAATAAATGAGGATTTGGAAAGAACAAACTTTAAGTTTGCAGGTGAAACTTTAGCTGAAATCTGGTCGCATGTGATTGTTGACCAATTTCTAACAGTTGCAGAATATATCAACCCTGAGAAATCTGAATTGGATGCAGCAGGACTGATGTCGAAGGATAAGAATTGTTTGACCATCATGTTCTCACCAGCCAATACTTCACTCAAATTGTGAAATGTCAGGACATAAAATGTTGCGACAAAGTACGGAGCTCATTTTTCAACGTTTTACCTTCGAGATTATTTCCTCCTCCAAATCCAATCCCAATCAACCAAACAACTGATGGACTCACAGCTTCAGAAAGAGCAGATGCAGATGCACATACATTTCCTTCATTGTTTGTTTGTGCCACAAACTCTCAAATTTGATGACATTATGCCAAGACCAACAGGAGTTTTTAAAGTGCAACCATATGATCTTTATTGTCCATCTTTGCAGACCAGCATACATGATCGAATTTGCAAAGTGTGTCACTTATACTTTGCCTCATAAACAATGTTGAAGAAACATACAGGATAACACAGAGCTCGGGCGCAGGAGAATGTAAAAAAGTAAAGTTTCCTTAGCCCTAAAGGGCCATCGGGGCAGATGAAGTGTAGAATTCATCTGTTTCTATAACCTAGGCATATGAAGGGATTGTGTGGTTTGCACAATTCCCAGCCGCCTTTACTCCCCCAACATAAAGTCAGGTACCCATTTAAAGCTGGGTAGACGTGGGAACTTTCACCAGGACCTGAAAAAGTCCTGGTTCTCACTGAGATTCCAACCCGGGACCTCCGCTCGACAGTCGAGCGCTCTATACCACTCGACCACCCGTCTCCTAGGAGAATGTGCCAACCCCAAATTTTCCAGAATCAACTCAGATAAAACGCATTCGTCCTTTGAGAATAGCTGCTAGGAGGCAAAGAGAACTCATGGCAATTATTGGCAGAATGGAAAATGCACATTCAGAGACTGTTGAGTGGCTAGATGAGGATGAAGTTGATCTGTCTGCAACTATCCTTCCAGGAAACGATGATGGGGAAAGATTTATGTCAGTCTTAACTATGGATGAACACTTCACTTCTAGTGAATTTCTTTTAAATTAAACATAATTCACAGGTCCACTATAAACATATTCAATATAGCACAAGAGCTGATCACATAATTTGTCAATCTAGTCCTTTTTTTAGTCACATTGTTTTGTTTCCATTTTATTATTTAATCACTGGTTGAGGTCAAGTTTCGCTAATCTACATCTTATCCTGTGTCAATAGAATGCACAATCGGAAGATTATCTCAAAGTTCACCTCACCCATTGTAAATGAATAGGTAGCAGATAAATGATGTTTATTATATAATTGTCAATCTAATTTTTGCAATTTTTTTTTCAAATTCAATTGATTGAGTTACTGTTTCAAAGAATAACTGATACAACTATTGACAATTAGTTATTCTACTATTAAACTCATTTAATAATCTGATAGTTCTTTTAATATTTATATTTTAAGGCAGTTTAATAGTGAAGTGCGATTTAAGTTTTCGATTAAATTTTAATTAGTTCTTAATAAAAAAAAAATTTCGAAAGTGTGACGTACTTTAGGGGGGGGGGCCCGAAATTTGTGACACTTTGTGACAGGGGGGGAGGGGGGTCAAAAATCGTCAAAAATAGCGTGACGTACTTTATGGACGGCCCCATATCTCATGCGTGTTGAACTCTTTAACTACATGGAAAGAAGGTAATTCCAAGATGGCGATCATTTCTGCATGTTTTTGAGCTCAGTGGGCCCTGCAGTTAAATATTGGGCTCAGTGGGTATGATTGACTCCATTAAGATTTATGGTCATATGAGGAGTGTACCGACAGCATTACCCCCTCCTCATCAAGTTTGAATATGTGTGTGTGTGTGTGTGTGTGAATGTGTCGATCATGTGACAGTAGTTTAACCTACAGCAACAGTATCAGATAAATTGGTTATAAAAATCTCATACTTCATTTTTCTCCTCTCCCAGCTGTCACACAATCGGACATCATCACAATGAGGGTCCAGTTCTATCACATTCTTCCCGTGCTGATGACAGCCCTGCACCTAACTGCTTCTTCAACTTTATTCTACTACTCAGAAACACACCTAGAGGAGAAAGTAAGTTTTAAAACAATGTTTAGTCCACACCAAGCTAAAGCCGTTCAACTTTTGTTTTTAAACGCAGTGTTTGCCTACACAATATAGGCTGAATTTAAAACTTAAGCTACATCCTCCATGAAATATTTTTTATTTGGCAATTAGCAATGTATTACAAAATAGCCTATATCAATAATTAACTACTATAACAGATTTAGTGGGCAACAACAATAAAAACAGTAAGAAATAAGCAAGCACTTGAAGCATGCATTTTTAAAATGGGGAAGACTTTCTCCTGATTGGACCGGAAGTCTACTGACACAAATTACCCAATATCCCTGTGTCTGTTTGGAGTGTCTATTCAGAGCCGTTTCTAGGCCTTTGGGGCCTTAGGCATAAACTTCATGGGGGCCTCTGCCAAAAGTAACTGTTGAGGACCCATTAGCACCAAATTTAATATAAATAATAAAAATAGAAGGGGGCTCTCTCTAAGAACGACTCTGTGGCTATTATTGGGTTGTTATATAAATTAAAGAACAACAACACCAACAACAAATACGACATCTTTGTAATGTAAAAATCAGTCAAATACTTAGATTAGTTCATATGAAAAGATATCCACAAGGGACGTTGTTAATATATTATTTATTATTTAAATATTTTTGCACAACTACACTTTCTCTCTCACTTTCTCGCACACACCCACTAACTAACTCACACACACACACACACACATTCACTAACTCACTCTCACTCTCACTCTCACTCTCCCTCACCCTCACTAACTCACTCAGACTCACTCACTCACACACACGCGCGCACAACATAAATTTTGATTCACTGAGCCCAAAACTGTAGTGCAAAAAAAAAGTCCAGGTTTGTTTCTATATGTTGTGCTTTTTCTGGCGTGTATATGTTTTGTATAGGTTCTGATGCTTCAGGATCATGACCTCCATCTTAATACGCCCCTATTTATATCTACACATAAGCAAAGGTGTATTTAACTGTCGCGTCAGGGTCTTTATTGAGGGCGCCCCGCAAAATTCAACCTTACAGCAATAAAAATCCAACTTTACACCCACAAATTCTAACCCTACACCAACAAATTCCAAAATTAAATCCTTTTTTTTATGTTTCCCTTTATGTAAATGGCCCAATATTTAATTTTGCTCCAGGGGTCCCAATCGATATCAGTCCTCCTCTGCACCTTAACACGTTTTCACTGACAAAAAAAAAAAGATTAGAAAAGCGATAACTTCAGTCACTAAAATATTTCCCTTAAAAAAAAAAGGCCATAAAAAGACACGATCAAAATACTAATACTTCATTATTCAACTCAATAATATTAATAATAAAAAGCAACAACAACAACAAAAGAGCACCTTAATAAAGATGTATGGGTTGGGGGGGGGGTTGTTAGGAACAACAAACCATCGGTTGCAACCCCTGATGTGACATCTACTGATTGGCCGCCCATGCAAATGGCTGGCCAGCAGTCAGACTTGGCCAGACGGTCGACTGATTTCTCAGTTCTATAATTTTGACGTAGACAGGAAGACACACACACACTCAGCCTCTCTAACAGGGTTCAAACAGCCGTGATTCTCACCATGGTGAGACACAAAACAGCCCTGGACAGGCTGCTCACTGACCGGAAGAAAATAACGATGTATACGAGTCTGGCTTTTCTGTTACTGAGAAGCTCTAGTCAGGCAAATAAATCGTTTGAGTTTGGAAGTATTTGAGCTTAAGAAAACAAACCTATTTATTTAATGTATGATAATGAAACAACTGTTTGCTTCATTCTTTCAAACTCACAGGTGTCATATAATACAGAAATAAGTCTCAACTGGGTACCTTGTTAGCAGCAGTGGTGGTGGTGGTGGTTGGGGGGGGGGGGTCTCATGTTTTATCTTTGCATAAGAATGGTTTTGGGCACCCCAAATTTTAGCGGCCTATACGAGTACAGTCTATGTTTAAAAAAAAAAATTTCACCCCCCACCCCTCCACCCATTTTTATATAAACAACTTGAATATAGGGACGGTTTCAGACGTTGGAGGGAGGAAACTCTGGCAGATATGTTTATAGGGTTAAACTCTAGGCATAATAACGATAGGACCACTAAACTTTGAATAAATATACTCTAAAATTAACAATATGAAATAGTTGTTTAATGGTCAACTTTGTTAAGTAATCCTTTGATTCAATATCCAGGTCCAAAAGAAACCATCAGAAGAGAATGAGGTGTATCTTTTTGCAGCAGACGGCAAGAGAAGACCATACAGTTACATGTAAGTATCGTTAGAGCTATTTTATCTTTTGTCTGATATTTTTTTTTAAAAACATGTACATCATACATACAACATGACAATGTTTTAATACACAGTTTGTGTGTTGTAATATACATATTCCATTCATTGGCCTACTTAATAAGTTAATAATTTAATATGTTTGTTCGAATTTCAATTTCAGTAATGAGGAAGGTATTTTGGTTGGTTTTGAAGTAGATTTTGTTAATGAAGGTAAGAAGCTTTAGACACAAGAAGGAACAAAACAAAAATTAAATTATTCCTATATGTATAAAGCGTTTTTTTGTAAATTAATTTTTTTAACATAACAGTCACAATATGTCCATCCATATTTTATATTTTATGAGTTGATTAGATTTACAGTTTTCTAAACGGTAAAATGTGGCATTATTTCAGTGTGTGCAGTAGCTGGCAAAAAGTGTTATACAATACTTGCTGAGTTCACTGAATGTATCTTCACTGACAGATCACTGGACTATGCTGGTCGAGGTGAGCTGAGTATACTCAAAGCCATTTTTAGTTTTTGGGAGCCTTAGGTGGAGACTTTAAGACATCTGGCCTGGGGATGGGTTATTCAGCTAAAGTGTCCATTGTTATGATAGAAATGTGTATTAGAAAGCAGCCATTTGGCCTAAGGTTATCACTTTATTTGGCTATCTATAAAACACAGTATAATTGTATTTTTTAATATTTTGTTTAAAAGCTTGCTCGATTTAAATGTTACTTTGTGAAACCTCAGAGTTTAACTTAGTGTAAAAATGTTTTATTTAGAGGTTTCTTTTTTTAAAAATAATTTTTGATTTCAAATTGATGTTAAGCTAATATTTAATTTTGGGAAATATGCTTAAGGATAAAGAACTTAATACTAGATGATTTATTTAAAAATTATAACATGTATGTTGGTTTTTGTTACATAGCATAACATTTAAAAAAAATATTTACATTTTTTATTTTGTGAAGGTCTGATGGCCAAATGGTTTCAAGGTTGCCCAGGATATGCAATAACAATAGACAGGCTAAATGAGTTTGATTTTACTCTGCCTTATTTAAATAGCTCTGCCACATTTGCAGTTATTCCTGGCAATCCATCTGGATTCAATCCTTCAGTTGACGATTATTCGAACTTTAAAATTGGTACGTAAATAATAAAAAAAAAATTCATATTTAAAAGTGCTATAAATTTTTTTTTTTAACAAATAGGTTTTTAAAAATCAGCTATTCAAATGATAGCTTATGTTATGGATTTAAGGAAGTTTGTGATTCACAGATATTTTATTACAAATTAAATAAGTCTGATTTCAATTCAATAATCACATTATTGAGTTAGAAATCCCATGGAGTTCTTAAATTTATGGTAAAATAAAAATTGAAAAAGCTATAATTTTCTAAAGTATTACTTTCTTTTTCAGTTCACTTAACCGGAGCAGCAACAAATGAACCTTGTCTGCGCAGACTAAAAAAAAAATTTGGCACAGTTTTAATTGCACAGAATTTACCTGAAGCTAAAGCTATGCTGCTGAATAGAACAGTCAGTATTAACTATATATTGTAAATACTACCAGTGTTTCTATAAACATTCAATGTTTGGAACATGTTGCATAACTAACTGTACACTCTTTTCAAAATGTATTAAAAATATCTTCTAATGTTGCAAAGTTAAAACTGCTGTCAGTAAATTTTTTTTTCAATTCACACAATTTACTACAGGCTGATGTTCTGTTTTCACCTCGTTCAATGATTGATGGTCTGCAAGTTTTCCCAGATACATTCCGATGTGATAGTGATGGAAGGGGTGGTATGCTTGGAACGGGTATCATGCTTAAAAAAGGCAGCACAGTACCACTTTGGTGGAATCCTGCATTCTTCAATTTTTATTCCTCAGGAGCTTATACAAAGTTGTGCCAGGAAGCTTCTGTGAAATACAATGGTAACAGTCATTTCTTTCTCTATATACTTTTTTTTTTTTAAAACTCTAGTATTGACTCAATGTAAGTAAAAAATATTGTTTTCAATCAAGAGATTTTTAGATGATCTAATAATTCAACACTATGCAAATATATAAAAGGTCTTTAAAAATTTAAAAGTAAAACATCTTGTAATCCATCATTGAGAGTGTACTACATGTTTACATTTCAGCCAGTATTGGTTGCCTAGCCACAGACAGAAAAACTACTGAATTACTTTACTCTGCTATGACAGCCCCAAAAACAAAAGAAGTAAGGGGTTTTAGTGTTTTATTACTGATGGAGTTTACAGTTTTACTTTAACATATTAATGTTCTATTGTCTTGTTTGTACTTGATTAACTTCGTGTTTTTTTAAAGTGCCTTTTTATAGAGAAATGGGATAAGTTTTTGTTTTGTATTTTTAACAAATTATCATTTTAAATAAACTTAACTGGGTAATTTTTATTATCAAGATTAGCCACAAATAGCCACTCCTCCTTAATCTCTATTTATTTAAACATTTTTTTTCGTTAAAATATTTTAGGTTATATTTATGAAAATATTTTAGTAATAAAATAAATATTATATGAAGTAATTTTGAACAGAAAAATGAAAGCATTGCATAAAGTATATCTGGTCATCTTTTAATAAGGCTTAAAAAAATAGCTGGATTTATTAATTTTTACATCAATTAATAAGGTTCTTCATTAATGAATAATATGCTTTAAAGTTACATGAAATGTTTTGACTGCTATTAAATATTTATTGAAAACTATAATCTTTAAAATTTATAATTAGAAAAAAAAAAAATTATCCAAGGGAGATAATAATTTTTTATTGTTTAAATGCCATTAAGCCATTTAACTAGTGTTGATTTTTTTTTCTGTTTGAATGAATAGTGAACATGTTTTATTTGTTACAGGATGATAGACTTTGGATATTTGTTGTGAGTGGCAGAATAGCACCATACAGTTACTTGTAAGATCTTTTGTATCTTTCATAACCACACTGTGCATTCACCTTTACTTCCTCATCTAACAGCAGCATTTCAAATGTGCTGTTTCAATATCTACACTATATTTAAATTTTGAGGCTAAAAGATTGCATGTACTATAAAAATCAATACCATAATAAATCATAATTTTGCAAAAAAAATCATAAAATAAAAAAACAACAGAAAACTATAAAATTACAATTTGTGCTAATTTTTTTTATTGTCTGTTATATAAAAATGTAAAATTAGTATACCTTAGATGGATTAATTTATGTGAGAGAGTTTTCTGTATGTCTATGTATTATGTTTTTAAAGTAATTTAATTATAATATTAAATAAAATGATTATTTGATTTCAGGAATGATGAGGGACACCTAGTTGGATTCACTAAAGATTTTTTGTTTAGAGGTAAGATAAATACACTTATTACATGATCAAACACTATTTAATTTTTTGTTTAGAGGTAAGATAATACACTTATTACATGATCAAACACTATTTAATTTTTTGCTTAGAGGTAAGATAATACACTTATAAAAACTTTTTGTTTAAAATATGCTGAGATTTTTAATATTTATTTTTTTATTGGCTGAATTTTAAAATATATTTTATTGAATGATTTTCACAGTGTGTGAAAAAGCCAGAAAGAGATGTACATTGATGTTAGCTGAAGTCGATGAATGTACTGTAAGAAGAGGAGAATTGTTGTACCCTGGCAGAGGTAGCTGTTGTTGTTTCATATAATAGTTACAGAAATTATAGTGTAACAATAAGAGCAGTGAATAGGTTAAACTGAAAAATAATTTGTTTACAATATGACATGCATTGCAGGTTTGATGGAGGGGTGGTTCGATGCTTGCACAGGTTATTTTGACACCTATGACCGAGATAATAGCTGGGACTTTACCTTACCATATCTGGTGTCATCTGCTTCATTTTATGTTGCCAAAGGGAACCCGAGCCATTTTAACCCAGATCTTGATGATTACTCTGCATTTACCATTGGTAGGTTTAGTATTGAATTTTTTTTTTAAATATTGTATAAATGTCTGGCACAATTTAAAACTGTGTGTATGTCATAAAAAAAAACAACTTTATTTACAATCATTTTATAAATTTATAGCATTAATTAAAACTAAAAGCGGATTTATATTCATCTGCCACTTACATAGTCTGAACCAGTAATACTAAAAAAGTACGTCATCTTTTTTTAGGGTTTAATTAGTGTTAATAAAGTTAAGAGCATCTAAAAGAGAGAAATGAAAACACTTATTGGGAAAATGAAACATTTGTAACACAATAACTTTTTCAAAAAATAATTGTACAGTTATACATATCAATGGTTTATATAGGTGTTTTAAATGAGATTTTTCATGTAATCATCTTTTCTTTTGCTTTCTTTTCATTTTCAGTTTACACAGAGACTGCTATAACTAATTCCCATTGCCTAAACAGACTCCACAAAAAATATGGGAAACTCATTGTAGTACCAGACAGGAGTGATGCCATCAACATGCTTCTGAACAGAACCGTGAGTCTTGTTTTCTAAATAAAGCAAAGTTCAACAATTCTAAAATACAGATAGAAATATTTTGTAATGTCTAACATTTCATGTGGAGTAATAACTAACATAATAGAATCAATGTAAAAATATTGTACAGAAAATTATCTCTCCCTTAAGTGTTTCCATTTGCCTGGATTTTCCGAAATCATTAACTCTTTACATAAATAACTTTGTCCTCATATAATAAACTAGGCCTATAATCTATCAAAACATTTTATTCAAAAATTCTAGGCTGATGCCTGGTTTACCAAAGATGATGGAGCCCCAGCTATTGCCAGACTTCCCCAAGAGTTTCACTGTGAGAATGTTGGCACCAGTATAATGACTAAAAAAGGTGGAGGGCTGCCAGTCTGGTGGAATAAAGTATTCACAGAGTTTTACACATCAGGGGAATACAATGCATTTTGTAGGGAGAAAGGCAGAGAGTTTAAGAGTAAGTACTCACCACAGAGTTTTGACCGTTTTAATTTTTTGGAATATTTGATTTTAATTTTTGCTGTTGAATAACAACTGTCAATGAAATTTCAGAAAAGTTTTATGCATCAATTCATACACCACATTACGGCAACTATCCAAGTGTTTGTTTCCTGGATCATATTGGATGCCATATAAAATCTATTTGTTGTTAGCCAATGTACGTTGTGTCTAGATATTCATTGTTGTTATGTTTCGCAGTCATATGAACCATGAGGATAAAATCAAAACTAGAGAAAAAGTTAAACAGAATAAAAAGTTCAATTATACAATAAACATGTTAGTATAATTGTTGGCTCTCAGATATCCTCCGAACATGACATAATTTATGACAGACAGTGACCTCACATGTTATATTTTAGGTATCATGGAGGGGTACCAACCCATTTTACTTAAACTATGCAAATATTCAACTGGAGTATCTGCAGTTTAAATGCCAAAGAAGGTGTTATTTCTGTAAAGGATTCAGGATAAACCCTGAGTTTGAACAGCTTCTGTCAGGTTGCTGGCACCAGAAAGTTGGTTTATTTAAGCAGACCTGGTGTTCACATTAAACATGGAGGTTAAGGACAATTATTTTAAGTCATTGTTGAATTACAGGAAGAGCAGATCCTTGGAGATTCGAAATTAATCAGTTTTTCTCTATGCTAGACATCTAGCACATGAATTAACCACCTTTTTTTTTTCCCAGCTAATTTCAAAAATAATTTTTTCACACCTCCCCCTCCCACTTTAGCAAAGTTAATTTTAATGCCTTTTAAAATTGTTGATTAAAATGAACAGGGAAATTTTTTTTCCCAGAATTGTTGAATGTTTCTGTTGAGAAAAACAAATAACAGATTAAAAATAGTTGCTGAGAGCAGTTCTTCATTATGTACTACACTTACTTAATACCAGAATCATCAAAGGGGGAGCCATGGAAGAGGCCATAGAAGAGTGTCATGCAGGCCCAAAAGCCACCATTGCCTATGACAGACACTTCCACAGTGCTCCTAACGTGCTGCACTAGTTACTTCCTCAGAACATATAATCCGAGGTTGCCATGACTAATTGGCTGCCAGTGTAGAAAGATGAAAAAAACAAACATTTATGTATAAATGATAATAATCTTAATGACCAGATTTTTGTTTTCTTTTCCAGCTACTTTTCCATGTTTACCAGAACCAATAGAAACTGTTGTGCAGCAGGGCTTCAAATGAATCAATTTCCATCATATCATGTTTTTATCATTTATCAAAATATAAGAGTAAAAGAGAAAGTGAGACAGAAAGAGGGAGATAAGACAGAGAGAGAGAAAGTGTGAGAGAGAAAGGGAGACAGAGATAGACATTTTATTGATAATAATATTTTTGCAATTTTTTTGTTACCTATGTAATTGAAATAATTTCAGTAAATAAAACTTTTAAAAAGAAAGAGCTTTCTTAATTTCTTAATAAATTCAGATTAAACATTTATTGGTATTTATATTATTTAAATTTTTGTTTCAAAATTTTATCTTACCTCAATAAATAAAACTGGTTTAACTCAGTGAATATTTTGATTTGTTTAACAATGTGCTTTTATTGATTTAGAATATATACCTGTTCAATTATAAATTAGGACATATAAAGCCCATATTACCAGAAAGTGATATTTTATTTCAAGCTTTCCCCCCCGCGCCATTTATGCCCCCACCCCGCCCTCCACACAAAGTTCACTATGACAACCAATGATACACGAGAGTTAATGTCCAGTGTTGTAGACCACCATTTGGCAAATGAAAAATCAACCTAGTAAACAAGTAAACTTTTAAGTATCTAATTTCAGCTGACATTTTATGTCACTTTTTAGGGTGTGCCCCCCGCATTTTATTCATATGCAAACTAAAAAAAAAAGACCCGAAAAACTTTCAAGTTTGATTATAAGGGTCCTAACGATTCAGTGATGTCGGAATAAAATCATTCCAGTCTATTTTGTAAGTTGATTCTGTCATTAAAAGTCACCTTATTTATTAGCATGTACACATTCTTTATGGTAAAAAAATGAACAATTGGCAACTCTCTTAACAGCATGGCGGGCATCTGAGTAATTTAGTGTATTGGAAGAGTTGTACAGCTGAACAATTTAGTGTATTGGAAGAGTTGTACAGCTGAACAATTTAGTGTGTTTGAAGAGTTGTACAGCTGAACAATTTAGTGTATTGGAAGAGTTGTACATCTGAACAGTTTAGTGTATTGGAAGAGTTGTACATCTGAATAATTTAGTGTATTGGAAGTTGTACATCTGAACAATTTAGTGTATTGGAAGAGTTGTAAAGCTGAACAATTTAGTTTGTTTGAAGGCCTGTGCATCTGAACAATTTAGTGTATTGTAAGGACTGTACGTCTGAGCAATTTATGTATTGGAAGGGCGCTAAGTGTATGTGTGTGTGTATGTGGGGGAGCTGTACAAATAGCGCTGTCCACTTTCCAGATCTGCAGAGCACTTAAACTCACAAAAGGCGCCACAATATCAAGCTGCAGCTCTTGTGATGGTGGACGTACGTAGAAAACTTAAACTCACGAATTAAACATTTGTTGATTAGCAAAAGGCCTTTGTGCCAAGTGTCTACTAGCTACATAAACATGTAGATTTTGGAAACTGTTTAAAAAAAAACCCAACAAAATTGTAGGCTTGAAGGAATTCAGACGAGTCAAAGCAGGTGTTTGGTTATAAAAAAAAGGAGTAATAGGCTAGCTCAGAAAAGGGAGATAATTATCCTTTTTTAATTGTATAGATTATACAGACTCATCCAGACATGTAATTATCTCCCCGTGTCGTTACTGTACGATGTTATTCTATCATGTTTTCTTGACTGTTTGGTCGGTATGAATTTTCATTAAAATAACATGCTAAATTTCAGATGGTAGGCTTAAATTCTACTGATAGAAGGACAAGTACTTTGTTGAATTAGCTCTACTGACATACTTAGGCGGACTCTGGTCGGTTGAGGCCCGGGAGCAGAAGTTAATGAAAAGAGAAACATCAAAAAAAAAAAGGGAAATAAAGATTAGCTTTGCGGGACTCATTTCACATCGGGGCCACAGTCGTGCTCCCACCGCGTCCACCATAAATCCGGTTCTGGCATACATATATTCCAACATGTATTATTGCATACGTACATAAATCAAACATGCTCGAACTTGCGTTTACTAGGATACATCCAAGTTCAGTTTATTTATAAAGATTACCTTGTCAACACTCATTTCGTTTTTTTTAAAGATATTAAATTTTGATTAACAAACCATGACATCATCAAATATCTGCTTTTAAAATTTTTTAAAATTGTAAATTGAACAGAAAGATTCACGATTCTACCACACAACTTTCACAGCAGTTGAAAGAAAATATTAGGCCTACATTTTACATCTGTAACAATCTAGCAATCAAATTTATGTATTTTTTATCTTAATTTCTACAAAGTTCATAAAAAACCGTTCAAGAAAAGGAATGTAAATGTACATTATTCGCCGTTTTTTTTTAAAAGTATACCAAAAATATGTCTGCCGGTTTGCTAGTGTATACTCTGACCTCATAGTGACCTGCCAATATGTGTGTCACACATACACCACTGTTCCAGAGCTGAAACGTGTTCCTGAGATAAGACAATTTCTACACCGTAAGACACCAACACGTAGCCAGGACGCAAGATGGACATCTCCAGGTGTCTGTCTGTCACAGTACTGTCATTCATTTACCTGTTTACACAACGGGATTGTATGCTGTTGGTTGGACCTACAGGTGAATCGCATTATATTTAAATCACATTTTGTTTACTGAAATGGTTGTATTATTTTTTTAAAAAAAAGAAGGAAATCATCGCTAAGGGAAAAGGACGGGATGTTTAAACTTCATCGTAATAAAAAAAAATAATACATGTATAATTAAATACAAACTTTAATAATTGCAGCAACAGCTACAAATACTTTCAGTTTGAGACATAATAATTTACTGAGAACATTTGATTTTAAAACGATTTTTGTAAAAAAAAATGAAATCAGAATTTCGCTCTTAGAATTCCTTAGCATCAATTAATATAGGTGTGTTTTGTTGAGAGAAAACAATGTAAAACTAGAAACGTAGATAAGCAGTTTAAAAAGAAAAACTGAAATACAATTTATTTCTTATCATCTGAAATTCTGGTTCACTAAACAAGTGACCAACTGAGAAATTTATTATTTACTAACAGAACTTAAAACTCAGACTTTATCGTCATAGGATTTATATTGGTTCTATGGTCGAATACGTTTTATTTTTGTAGAGTGGTGAACATAAGTGTTCCTTCCACACCCCCATCCCCTTCCATTTCTCAAAACAGTTTAGATTCTCTTATGTATACAGTCACCACTGCCTTCATCGTTTGAGTCACTGTTATGATCTCTTGAGTCTATAAACCACCAATGGGGCCTATTTCGTTGTGTGCTTTTTAGTTTTCACATCTTCAGAATGGCCGAGTGAGCAATGGAAGTCACCATCGAGGACAGGGCCGGCCCTAGGCCGATGGGACTGATTGCTTCAAATTTGGCCCCATGTCTGGCAGGGGGCCCCCGCAATTCACACGATCTAATGAATGGTAATAGTTGTAATTGTAAAAAAAAATAGAAGAGGGGGCCTTGCAAGCATCCATTTAATTGGGCCCCGCCATTCATAAGGCCGGCCCTGACCGAAGACATAGATAGGTGACTTAACTAGTTGGTATTAGAGACCGCAACATGCAGCATAGATAGGTGACTTAGTTGGTATTAGAGACCGCAACATGCAGCATTCAGATCAGATTTATTTTAATTGTATTCTAATATTTTCCGTGTTACAAACTGCGATTTGAGGGACAAGTTCATTTATCATTAGAAAGACATTTTTTTCTTTATTTTCACGGAAAACCCTCATCTGATGTCCAAAATTAACTATACAAAGATTTATATGAGGGGAAAATACTTTTTTTTTCCTTATTCATCTCTTGAAATTTTTGAGGAGTGAGGACATACATTCTATACCTGAGTAAATTGGCAATTTTTTTTTGTCCTATCATGTATGTGTTATCGAATGAGTGGCGTCACTAGGGGGTGCGGGGGGTGCGGACTGCACCGGGTGACACCCTCACGAGGGGTGACACCCAAATGCTAAATATCTAGTTTTAGGCCTATATTCTTATTTTGTAATTTAAAATAATTCAAAGCCGTATTTAATTTTTATAAAAAAATAAAAATATCTCCGATTATTAACAGACACTGTGTACTTTTTATTATTAATTATTTTAACGCACTGGCTCCGGATACGTCTAAGATGAACTCTTATGATTTAAAGTTATTTTCTTTTCGCGGGAAATTGCATAACCGAGCAATTCTTTCTGATTATACAATAAAATTGTAGCCAAGTTTCTGTGGCGCGCTGGCAGAGTGGGTTAATCGTTTGGCCGTGACCCATTTATGGCTAACTATGTGCTATTTTTTTTTTCAGGATTAGGGTTAGAGATAGGGTTAGGGTGTGGAGCAATATCTATTGATGGTCCCCGAAAAAAAAATATATCTCCCATTATTAACAGTAAATGACGTCATCAACGTCTGCAGTAAATAAGAGTTCTCATTCATTCTGTTGACTGATGTCATCAAAGTTTGCTAGACGTATCCCAAAAAAAAATACGTAGTACGTCTTAGACGTGTCTGGAGCCAGTGCGTTATTTTAATGAAATTATTGGTATACTTGCACTGACCTATAGATATCAATTATCGCTAAAATCCTGACCCCAGAAACGGAAAAAAAAATAATAAGGTCGCGCATGCGCACATATATACGGTCTCTGGAAAAAAATATGGAGACCGGGGTGTCATGAGAGGGGTGACACCATGAGTTACCGCACCGGGTGACACCAACCCTAGTGACGCCACTGGGTACGTCACTCATTTATCTTTATAATAAACCTGAGTATGTTATCTCCCGTTGTTTAAAAAAAAAACTTCATCGGCATGAATAACAAATGATACAAGTACATGTATGATTATTATTCGCTGTGGGCTACTAACTCTTTTACACATTTGTATATTTAATAGACACAGAGCTTTCTTTTCAAATATCTCAAATAGGCCGTGTCAGATTTCACGTCAACGTTTAGTAAATGCAAAGTCTGTTGTATTATGACCCGCGCGGTTCTTTGGGTAACAGGGGTGCACAAAGCCCGGGCAAAAGGTTTTTTTTTTAGATGTTACAACATGCTGAAGAGGTGTGCATTTTTAAAGTATATTGAAACAAACTGACATGGTCTGAAGAGTTATTGCAAAGGTCATTTAAGGAAGTAGAAGCAGCTTGTAAACGAAAAAAGGCCATATAAGGAAGTAGAAGCAGCTTGTAAACGAAAAAGGCCATATAAGGAAGTAGAAGCAGCTTGTAAACGAAAAAGGCCATATAAGGAAGTAGAAGCAGCTCGTAAACGAGAGAGGCCATATAACGAAGTAGAAGCAGCTTGTAAACGATAAAGCCATATATGACTAGAATAAAATATTATATTGTATGTTTATGATTTCCCTAAATAATCTTTCCATAGCCCGTGGGACGAGTACGCAGAGGGGGGAAGGAGAGACCTGAACACATGACGTGTAAAAAAAAAGTTGGGAGTTGGTTAGATGGAATACGACATGTCAGAGATTGAGTGGGGCCCAAGATTAGCTAAAGGTGGCCCAGCAAGCACCCCTTTGGGCTACTGGCATCGGATATATAGGTTGGTGGAGGGAGGGAGGGAGGTAAAGTGAACATAGTATTGGTAATAGGAGCAAAAACACACACACAGACGTGCAGGGAAAAAAAATCCAAAACTGGGTAGTTAGTGTCTGATCTACTTTCCACAGCCCCCCCCCCCACCCTACCCCTCCCCACCATGGTCGGTCTTGGACGGCCGCTTCATTTAAGGTGATCCATACACCGATGCAAGGTTTCAGCTACTGCTAATTGCTATTTTTTTTTTATTTTTTTAAGCTACAGTAGCCATTTTTGGCACATGCATTCAACAGACCAATGAATAAACAAAGAAATAAAAAAAAATATTAAAAAATTTATAAAAAATGTTTTATGTGACTTTTTGGGGTGAAAAAGTGTAATTTTAAGATATATTTTCAAAGAACCAATTTTTAAAATCTATTGTAGATATCATAAAATTACTTTGCACAAATGTTAATGAATGTGTTTTCTAAAGAAAAAATGGAAAATAAAAAAAACTGTGAATTTTTTTTCACAATTCATCACTCGTACCTCACAATTCATCACCCGTACCTCACAATTCATCACTCGTACCTCACAATTCATGACCCATACCTCACAATTCGGGACGGATGGCCGAGTGGTGTAGATACTCGACTGTCGACCTGAGAGTCCTGGGTTCGATCCTCGGTGAGGCCCATGGAATTTTTCCAGGTGAAATTTGATGCAATGTCGTCCCACAAGTCCACCAAGCTTTAAATGGGTACCTGACTTAAGTTGGGGAAGTAAAGGCGGCTAAGGAAACTTTACTACCTCATAATTCATCACCCATACCTCACAATTCATCACTCATATCTCACAATTCATCACCCGTACCTCAAGATTCATCACTCGTACCTCACAATTCATCACTTATACCTCACAATCATCACCCATACCTCACAATTCATCACCCATACCTCACAATTCATCACTCGTACCTCACAATTCATCACTTATACCTCACAATCATCACCCATACCTCACAATTCATCACCCATACCTCACAATTCATCACCCATACCTCACAATTCATCACTCGTACCTCACAATTCATCACCCATACCTCACGATTCATCACCCATACCTCACAATTCATCACCCATTTACGCTGAAAGAAATTTGATTTCGTCCGATCAGTGGCGTACCTGGGGGGGGGGGGGGTGGGTGCGGTCCACTCCGAGCGGCACTTTTTATTACTTTTTAGGGGGGCGGCAAAAATGAATAGATTAAATTGAAATACCTAAATGAGAGGGCGGCAAAATTGTCTTCCGCCCTGGGCGGCCGATACCCACGCTACGCCAATGCGTCCGATCATTAAAAAAAAAATATCATTAATACATTTCTACCAATTTACCAGAGGACTGTCCCAATCCAGCCACCAATTGTCTGGATGAAACTTTCAATAAAGTTTTTGAAGATCTGGGCTGTCTGGGATGTCAGACAGGATGCAAAACTGGTTACATCATGACAGCCAACAGGAAGTATTACGTCACTGGACAGAATCTGACGGGCTTCTATTACTATCGAGGGATCCCAATTGCCAAGTCTAAAAATGTGTAGGTGTTGACCTGGTATTGATGGTGTATGAATGTATTGACTTATTGGTAACAGGGAATGTGTAGGTGTTGACCTGGTATTGATGGTGTTTGAATGTATTGACTTATTGGTAACAGGGAATGTGTAGGTGTTGACCTGGTATTGATGGTGTTTGAATGTATTGACTAATTGGTAACAGGGAATGTGTAGGTGTTGACACGGTATTGATGATGTGTGAATGTATTGACTTATTGGTAACAGGGAATGTGTAGGTGTTGACCTGGTATTGATGGTGTGTGAATGTATTGACTTATTGGTAACAGGGAATGCGTAGGTGTTGAATTGGTATTGATGGTGTGTGAATGTATTGACTAATTGGTAACAGGGAATGTGTAGGTGTTGACACGGTATTGATGGTGTGTGAATGTATTGACTTATTGGTAACAGGGAATGTGTAGGTGTTGACCTGGTATTGATGGTGTGTGAATGTATTGACTTATTGGTAACAGGGAATGCGTAGGTGTTGAATTGGTATTGATGGTGTGTGAATGTATTGACTTATTGGTAACAGGGAATGCGTCGATTACTTTTGGCATCGTTCGGACAGAGTATAAGTGCTGACATAACATTGACATATTCTATACTATGTTCATGTTGACATATTATTGACAGAGTGAGCGTGTGCACATACTATTGACAGAGTGAACGTGCTACATACTATTGACAGAGTACAGATTTTGACATAACATTGACACATTTTTTACTGTGTACATGTTGACATATTATTGATAGAGTGAAATTGTGTAGATACTATTGATAAAGTGAACGTGTTGACATATTCTAGAATATTTAAATCTTGATATATTATTTACAGTATGCACTTGCTACATTATGAATCGTTCTTTCGTTATTTCTGTCACTTACATGTAGGCTTACAATTATGTTACAGTTTCTGTCACTTACATGTTGGCTTGCAATTGTATTACAGTTTCTGTCACTTACATGTAGGCTTACAATTTCGTTAAATTTCTGTCACTTACATGTAGGCTTACAATTTTGTTAAATTTCTGTCACTTACATGTAGGCTCACAACTTCGTTCAGTTTTATAATTGAATATACTTTATGGTTTTTATTTTCCTATCTCAGGTCAGAACCACAATGGCAGTGTGTACCTGGAGCGACCTGTCCGTGGGGTCATTTCCTAGACAGACTTGGGACAGTGGAGTCTTGTTCATGTAAGTATTATGGATTTTTCATCGTATGCATCATTGACGTTTGAATCACCGAATGTGTCAATTCTTATAGATATAGAAGTAAAAAGTCAGTTGTAATAATGGAAGTGCATGGTGTACATTTGTCAAATAAAAAATCTGGAAACTTTAAAAAAAAAAAACCGGGGGGGGGGGGGGCTAGTGACCAATTTGGTTATTTTAATTTTATTAAATGAAAAAATTCATGTTTTTTAATTTTGACTTAAACATTAAAAAATCTAAAAAGGTGAATATGTTTCTAAAAGGAGTTTTTACTTTCTTGTGTTAGTATCACGTGTAGGTACTTTCTTGTGTTAGTATCACGTGTAGGTACTTTCTTGTGTTAGTATCACGTGTAGGTACTTTCTTGTGTTAGTATCACGTGTAGGTACTTTCTTGTGTTAGTATCACGTGTAGGTACTTTCTTGTGTTAGTATCACGTGTAGGTACTTTCTTGTGTTAGTATCACGTGTAGGTACTTTCTTGTGTTAGTATCACGTGTAGGTACTTTCTTGTGTTAGTATCACGTGTAGGTACTTTCTTGTGTTAGTATCACGTGTAGGTACTTTCTTGTGTTAGTATCACGTGTAGGTACTTTCTTGTGTTAGTATCACGTGTAGGTACGTTCTTGTGTTAGTATCACGTGTAGGTACTTTCTTGTGTTAGTATCACGTGTAGGTACTTTCTTGTGTTAGTATCACGTGTAGGTACTTTCTTGTGTTAGTATCACGTGTAGGTACTTTCTTGTGTTAGTATCACGTGTAGGTACTTTCTTGTGTTAGTATCACGTGTAGGTTAGGGTGATAACTATTTTCATTATTTTTCGTAACGAAACTGAAACCCCTCACATTCGAGGAACAATTATATGTAGATGACAGTAGCAACATTAATTTTTTTTTAAATTGAAAAAAGTTCCCCCTATTTTTAATTTTTCGTTCACATATCGCGCAGTTTGAACTCGCCCCAGCTTGGGGTGAGTTCACAATATATAACTATTTCATTATTGTTATAACTTCTTTTATTTTCTGTTTCAGGTGCAAATATATAATATATATTCTGGAATATTTTAGAACATTGTGGAATATTTTTGAATATTTTGGATAAACTATCTCGTTTTCAGTGCAAGATTGCAAGTCTTACTGTCAGGATAGTGAAAGTAGATAGACATGGATAGATAGAAAGACATATTGTTAGACAGATAGACAGATAGAATGAGTGATAGACTGATAGATAGATAGATAGATAAATAGATTGACAAACGAATAGTACAGACAATGAAAATAGGTCAGGACTGATGATTAATAGCAGCAGCGTGT
This sequence comes from Bulinus truncatus, assembly GCA_021962125.1. NCBI lineage: Eukaryota > Metazoa > Mollusca > Gastropoda > Planorbidae > Bulinus > Bulinus truncatus. Next base: position 3,029,007 of record JAGDYQ010000094.1, read on the forward strand.
AGAGTTAGATGTTACGTAATTGGACAGGTGGGAAGACCAATGCGAGGCGAGAGGGACAGTGTTGGTCAGTTGTAGGGACGCGGATATATACATTTCATGACAGAAAGAGGGGAGTTTTAGTGTAGGTTTCGTTAAGTTTAAGGAAGGGAATTAATAAGGGGAGAAATGACGTGAGTGTGTGATTGTTTTCCAGGAGTTGATAATTTGTAATGTATTTGTGAAGCTGTTAACGTATAGTGGTGATTTAAATGTCTAATAGAAATTCCAGCAACAGTGTTCAGTCAAACAGTTGTATTTGGAGGAAGAATCTACCATCATCTTCTAAACAGAAGAGGGATCCAAGAATTCCATCTGTTGAAAGGCTAAACAATCTCACACGGATGCCTACAAACCGTCAAATTCTTGGAAACTTCACTTTTCTGTTCAATAGCCAGAAACGGCGACTGGATCGAATCAAAATTATGATTACGGATATAGAATTGCTTTGGAGGGAAATTCTAGACTTTCCACTATTATCCAGCGCACTCATCAGAAAGAAACTCAATTGCCTGATTGATTTATATGACAAAAACAAAAAGAACCCGTCTGATAAATTTACTACAACACTTTCTCAGTTATTTGATGTCACCAACGTTAATGGAGAATGGAAAAGCACGGAGGATAAAGAACTCTACCAGAGGCAAGTTAAGAGTGGAGGAAAGATTGGTTATTCAATGGTCAAACAAGCCCCTTTGGAATCAATCCACCCAAGAAAACGAATCCGACTATCAAAAACCCAATCACAAGCCAGCTCTTCTCAATCGCAACCTATACAAACACATACAACTGTCTCAGAATCTTCGGATTCTGAAACCTCTGCTTCTTCACCCGACTTGCCAACCTATTCTTCCACGTCATCTTCTCCTGAATGCAAACCGAAATACCAAAGAGCAAGCACTACAACAGCGGGTTTGCTAGTACTGCAAAACAACATTTCTACACATAAAGCATATGATGTTCTTGCAACCATCGCTGAACAGGGTCACGATGTGCCAGTTCCAAGTCAGGCGGGTGTCTGGAAACGAGTAATCTCTGTAGGACGTAAAATGAAAACCAAAATTGTTCAAAAACTTCAAAGCAAAGAACTCTATTGTCTCCAGTTTGATGGTAAAAGAGTTCAAGGGGAAGAGTATCAAGTAGTTCTGCTGAAAAATATGACAACCGAAATCAAACTTGGTATTATTAAATGTGAGAGTGGTTCTGCCGCGGCCATTCACAAGGAACTACATCAGCTACTTGATGAATATGATGCTTGGAAAAATATTGGCATGATAATATGCGACACGACCGCAGTAAATACTGGTCGTTTGCATGGGATTGTAAAGCTCATACAGGATGATGTCTTGAGCAAGGGCTTTCAGAAGCCACAATATATTGGGTGTCAGCACCATGTACTCGACCTCCTTTTGAAACATGTCATGAATTTTTTTATCCAAGAGCCAACGAGCAAACCAAAACTCAACTATTCCTTCATTGACCAATTAACACAAAACTATGTCACTCTTCAGGCTGATTACCGCCTCGTTGCGACAGATGATGTTAGCACAGACGAGAACCCTGGATGGCGAGATGATTTCAAGTTCTTATATGAATTATGTCAGGCATATCGTCATTACAAAACAACTTCACGTTGGCCTCGCATCAACTGGAAGAAACTACCAAATTTACACCAGGCAAGATGGAACTCACGTGCGATATATACTGTTATATCATTTTTTCTGATACCAGAGTGGCGCAACATCCTCACTCCTGCCTGCAACTTCATCTGCTACGAATGGGCAAATGCTTGGTTCCATTCTCAACACTATAATGAAGCGTCCTTCAATGAACTGTTTACCTCACTCATCAGGATAAAATGCAAGAAGGCAATTAAGTGTTTAAAGACCCATTGGTCAGTCGAAAAGTCATTAATTGACATTCCCAGATCTAACCAAATTGCTGAACGTGCTGTGAAACTGATGGAGGAACTTCATGCAAAATCGAGAAAATTTCAATTTTTGAATCTGAAGTTCATAGGAAAAAATATGTTTTAAACATTTCTTGTACATTCTGTACATATTACTAACTGATCTGTATATTATTTGTTAATAAAAGTTGATTAGTTATTATTATTACTCTTTTGAGTTAAGCTAAAAAAAATAATGTCCTTTTTTTTGAAAAAAAAAATATTTTTCCACTTTTTTCTTCCGAAAAAGGGGGAGGAGGGGGAACTTTTTTTTAAAAAAATCAAAAATGCAATTGATATTCTTAAATTACACATAAAAGTTCCTCGATTGCAAGTGGTTTCATAAAAATATTTTTTTTGTTATCACCCTAGTGTAGGTACTTTCTTGTGTTAGTATCACGTGTAGGTACTTTCTTGTGTTAGTATCACGTGTAGGTACTTTTTTGTGTTAGTATCACGTGTAGGTATTTACTTGTGTTATTCTCACGTGTAAGCACTTTCTTGTTATTATCAAGTGTTATATTGATTTTGAATTTTGCATTTTATTTTTCATTTGTAACTTTATGTTACAAATTTTAATAAAACTAATATTTTTGTAATGTATCCAATTGTTTACATTCAAGATGATTTTCTCCAATTCCAATTTCCTTTTCTGTTTCTCTCATCGCACTATAACTGAAGTTACGGGTTTGGATTAGAGATAATCTCGTAATACGGTTGGGCTTAAGAAACGAATTTCTTAGAGCTCACAGTTAACTTGTTTATATTAGTTGATATAGTCTTGTTTAAAGTACAGTAAATTAGTCGTTTATAGAGTTAGTTACATTAGTTGAGAGATTCTTGTTTATAGTACAGTATATTAGTCGTTTATAGAGTTGGTTACATTAGTCGTGACAGTCCTGTCCATGGTACGAGTAAATAAGTCGTTTACAGTACTATTTGTCTACATTTCTGTTTGTATCTGTAGACTGCGGTGAAGGATGTCTGACCTGTCACAGCTTCTCCAAATGCGAGCAATGTCTTCTGGGATTTCGTTTAATGAGGTCATCAGTAGATGGTATAGAGACTGCCTACTGCTCATCGTCTGGAAGTGAGTAGACATACTCGTTGATAGACTACTTTTTTTTATACTTAATATCTTATTTAGATCATAGCTAGTTGTGGCAGATCTTTAGATTCTCAAGTCAATGATCGGATTAACAAACAAAAATAAAAAAAATAACAAATGTACAATGTTCGAGGTTTATCAATAAAAATGTATAGTTAACTAAAATGTCACATTATAGAACACTTCATTGAAACATTTCTATACACCCACGATATACCGACTATATACTCACCCGCTATATACTCACCCGCTATATACTCACCCGCTATATACTCACCCGCTATATACTCACCCGCTATATACTCACTAGGGTGGGTCAAAAAATTTTTTTTTATTGAAACATTATCAAAAAGTTGTTACATCATGATAGTACATGGAATATGTAGAAATATTTGAAAACTACATAGTTTTACTACTCCCAACTTTTGTTCGAAATTTTTACTATATTTACTATGAGTTTTTTTGTGACTGAACATGTTAAATTTGTGACCTAGGTTATTCAAAAAAGAAATGATATGCATATAAAATTTGTGTTTTATCTTTATAACCTTTTTTATGAATAACTAATTAGTTCAGACAACTGGGAGAAGCATTGCATCCATTTTTCTCTCAATATAACTGGTGTACCATGTATTCATTATCGGATCACGCATGGTTGTTTTATTTCATTTTTGATTAATTTTTCAATTATTTTATTAAGTTCTTCTATGAATATGAGTTCTTCTACAAGAAGTGCAACTGTACATTCTGTGTTTGGGTCAGCAGTTGAATTGCCTAAAAGACAACTTCCAACCAGTGAAGATGTTTACAAGGCTATTGGTGGATGCTTAAATTGGAACAATACAATCATAGCCTTCATTCATGAGCGCACGCATTAGCGCATGAAGTTAAACAATTATATGACCAGGCTAGTATCCCTACAAATGACATTACCAGTATAATTGTTCGAGTAAAAAGATGCAGGTGTTAGGGATAGAAGAGACTGTAAATGTCCACAATCAATAATAATTTCTGTGCTTGAGTGGGCATTTTGGGTGGATCAAAAGATGGCAAGAAATATGTTCATTGACAATGTTGACAAGCAAACAACAAAAATATTACAAAATCGACAGAAAAGAAAACATTCATTGATGCAGGGTGGCGATCAGATAGGAACCACAAATGATAACGTCAATGATGAGAAAGATAATGATATTCCAGATCAGGATGCTGAAGATGATGAACTACTTTATGCAGACTTCTCCAGCGATGAGGAATGTTCCAAATAACAAAACAGATATCAATATGAAGCAGTGGATCGATGTAAACTAAGCAATAGGGATGCATGTCTTATCGTTAAAGCTGTGTTGAAGGACTTAAAAATGTTAACACCATCTACAGCTCTGGATCCAGCAAAGATGCGTCAACATAGAAAAATTTGGAGAGATAGGGCAGCCAAGGAACATACTGATGAGAGCAAAGATGGTTAACAAAAGCAAACAGGATTTTTGCGATCCATCTTGTCAAAGTGGGGCTAGAAACTTTTTCTATGTGATACAACTGCTTCAGAACCTTGATACTGCTGATCAATCTATTATATTGCCTGTATTGGAAAATAACTGCTACTTTGCACATCCAGAAAACATTCTATTGGCTGCAGTTAGGAAAATAATGAAGAAATTGGAAGGTATGCAGTAAATAAAATCATAACAGCACGACATAAACCAGCTCCATGCAGAGTTAGAATTTTTCAACAAAAATGACATAATCCTGAATATTGCAGCTAAACCATATGATCAGATGACTAACTGGGATCTTTGTGCAGTGACATCCCCTCCTCTGCTGGAACATATTTGTGATGATGAACTTAAACGAAACAACCCAATCATACTGGATCAAATTCCCTGTCACTCTCAAGCTGTTGAAAGAGCAATTAAAGAAGTTACTGCTGTTAATTTGAAAGTGAACGAACATTTCAAACTGTACGGACATAGCTCTCGACATGGGATGGTTTTGCAAACAAAGAAATCAATGGATGTTCTTCCGAAAATTGAAAGCAAAGCAAGTTTCCTGTGACAATCCATAAACAGTATTATTCATATGTACATTGTATATTTTGTATTTATAGATTTGTACAATTTCATATTACTTATACCAAACATTCTAAATGTTCTAAAATGTCATACATTGGGGGGGGGGGTACCCGGGTCAAAGCAAAATCTTTTTTATTATTAAAGTTTAAGACATTTTAATATCTTAGTAATGATATAGTAGATTTAAAAATAATTTTGTTAAAAAAAAAAATTAACATATTGATATTTGTGGGTGCGGCATGCCGCCATCTTGAAATGTATGACCTTTTTGTGGCAAATATTTCTGAAATATTTATAGACTGTTTCATATACAATGTACACTTTTATAATCAGAAAAGCTTACTTTAGGGAATGTCAAAGTACTTTTTTGATAATGTAATAAATAAATTTTTTATGAATTTTTACAATTTTGTATGGTGAAAATAAGCAAAAAATGCATATTTTGAAAATTAAAAAAAAAAAAAAAAGGACTTAAAATTTCTTGAAAACCGTCTAACATTCTATAAATGCACCTCTTCTACATAAAAAGTAGAAGTTTTATCAAAATCTGACAGGTGGTTTTTGAGATTTTCTTGCCATAGTGAAGCAAAATGTCAAAAATATTTTTTCAGCGAAAAATGACTTTTAAGTTTTTAAATTATTGAAGTTTCTGAATGAGTAACATTCTGAAAATACATTTTAATTGATCTAAAAAAAATTTTTCTGCAATATAATTAATTCGTAGTTATTATTAACATGTTTTAGTATCTAAAAATGTAAAAAAAAAAATATTGTTTTTTTTAGACATAGTGCATTTTTTTCGCCCCGTACCCCCTTGAACTAAAAGTTGGGAGTGGAGGACATTATCTGATTTTTACAAATTTTACATTTTTACAATCAGTAGGACCATAGGCAACTTTTTGAATATGTTTCAAATTCCCAACTCCAAAAAAATTTTTTTTGACCCACCCTAATACTCACCCGCTATATACTCACCCGCCAACCACACACCTACCTTAAAAACAACCAACGAACCAGTCAACCCACTAAACGTAAACCAAAAAACCAATCCACCTTTCCAAAATATACCTACGAACATACGTGCATGAATACTCACGAACCCTGCCTACTCATCTATATAACGGTTCCCTGACATCTCATCATACGAGACATTTCATCACTGCAACATTTCATCATTATAGCGCAATTCATCATTGCACATTTGAACATTATAGCAATTCATCATTATAGTATTTCACCACCATAATATTCCTAACCCTAACCCCAACCCTAACCCTAACCCTAATGATGAAATGTTGCAATGATGAAATGTCTCGTATGACGAGGTGTCTGGTCACCCTATATAACATAGCCCTATCAAACCATCAACCCACCTAGATATATAGTTACCATCTTATTTACTTGTATATACCTTCTATTCACCTACAAAACTACCCATGCACATACACACAAATTGCTACTAGTGAGCAAATTACCTAGAGACACAAACCAGGCGGTATGAAGAAAGCAGTTAACATGACCTCTTTTACACTTTGACCTTTTCTCTAGTCGCCTGCCCGGCTCCACCAGACCACTGTCAACACAATGTCTACGTGGGGGCGGTCACCGGGTGCCCGGGATGTATCATCTGCGACCAGGGCTACATGCCGATCGCCAACACTAAATACAGACGAGCAGCGGAAAACAAGACAGCTGACTATGTCTACAACGGACTTACGATTTCTGGAACAATCGAACTGTTAGTATTGAACCCACCGTCACACAATGACAGTCATTAGGTCAGTGTCGAACCTAGGGATTTGGGGGCCCAGGGGGGCTTGGCCTCTTTGGGGGGGGTCCTGCATTTTGACATTCGACACCATGATATGAGATAATGTACTTAATATTTAATGTAAACACATTTTTTGGGGGCCGCCTCAAGCTGGGGCCCGGGGGGAATTTCGAATTTGGAATTCCTCCCCCACCCTAGGTACGCCTCTGATGATTAGGTTGATAATGCAGTGGATTTGCATTTATCTCTATAAAGACAACCATTGCACTTAATATATGATCCAATAAACACATTATGTTAATGATATGTATTTAGGTTGATGTTACAGGGGATGTACATTTACGTCTAAATAGACAACTCTTGCCCTAATATATGATCCAAATAAATACATTATGTTAATAACATAGATATAATGAAGAGGCTACAACTGATGATTAGACATTAATGGTACCACTCAGCAACGGTCATCAAAATTAAAGATTCTATTTTGATTCTATTTTTCATAAAATATTAGCACCAAAGCTTACGTTGCGCCCTCTATCCAAAATGAAGCCATTTTGGGACATATCGTCGATCTAGTTCTTTATATCTATGGTTAATAATATGTAGTTAGGTTGAAAAGAGATAACCTATTTTTTTTGACGAAACAAATCAACATAATATATTTTCTGTTAGACAATGGTTGTATTCCCCCGTATTATCTGTTTTGACAGCTATGAGCCAAGATATACGTGTATACAAGGAACTACGTGCCCAGATGGTTACCATGGTGTCAACAGAGGAAATATTGTCACATGTGAAGGTATTTGAATAAATACATCAAGGCTATTCGAAAGCGCCATAAAGCGTGAAGCGCTTTGAAGAAACTGAGCAAAAGAATAAAAAAGCATAAAATAGTAAAATAGTCTAAATAGTAAAATTGTCTAAAATAGTAAAATTGTCTAAAATAGTAAAATAGTCTAAAATAGTAAAATTGTCTAAAATAGTAAAATTGTCTAAAATAGTAAAATTGTCTAAAATAGTAAAACAGTTTAAAATCTAAAACATTTTACTCAACATTCTAAAATTTGCTCAAAACTTAGCAATGTATATATATATATATATATATATATATATATATATATATATATATATATATATAATTATGTGTGTGAGTGAGTGTGTGTGTGTGTTTGTGTGTGTGTTTGTGTGTGTACTGTGTGTGTGTGAGTGTTTGTGTGTGTGAGTGTGTGTTTGTGTGTGTGTGTTTGTGTGTGATCAGAGAAGCCCCCAGTGGGTGAAGATTGTCTGGAGCCCCCTCTATTAACCGTTGGCAGAAGGTAACTGCTGCTGCTTGGAATTGAAACGATCCCCTGGAAGTCCATTATCTTTTCTTACAAATGAAAGCAAACCATTTCTAAGTGGGGGGGGGGAATTGATTGGGGGTGGGGGCTCAGTTTTTGTTTGAATACATCGTTTAGCCCACTGAATTTAGTTACACAATTAGAAACAGTATGAATTTGAACAACAACAACTGGGTGTGGATGTGTTAAGCCATTGAGCGTCGATAACAATCCGAGGTAAGCTGAGGGAGGGAGGGGAGGGGGTCTTAACGTTTGAAATTTTTTTTACATCAGGTTACACCGACCTAAAGATTACCCGTCATTCAAATGTAGGTCACGTTGTCCTGGGAGTTTTATCTCGATGAATGCCATGCTGTACACCGGAGGACAAGAACTCCGAAACAAATGCACAACAGATACATTACACATACAAATAGACATACACAGACTGATCCACAACAAACAGGTACACTGACAAACTACACTGACCTACATACAAGCGCACAAACACACTCACACATACACACACACACTGAGTTACATACAACTATACAAACTTTAAACTTTAACAATAGATAGAATAGCGCAGAGTAAAGGGTTTAGGGCACACAATAGACAAATGAGGGGTGTGTGAGAAGAGAGAGAGAGAAAGAGAGAGAGAGAAAGAGAGAGAGAGAGAGAGAGAGAGAGAGAGAGTTTATTTTAATATTTTCGGTATTGAAATCAAAATACACATACTAGAACATGAATATCAAATGTAAGTCTTGAGTAATATGACTTTACACTGAGACGGCTGGGTAGAGTTAGCGGGGCAACTGGCCAGCATTATGTGTTGGGCCGAGAGTCTAGTTTTGTTACAGCTCCCAAAACAGCCCCCCCCCTTCTCAGGGTCGGGGCCTGGAGTGGGTGCCCTAGTCACCACTCCCAAAGGCCATTAATGATTGTGTATCATTTTTTTTAACCGATATAAAAACAAAATCTCCCATCATATGTCCCCTATCTCCCACCATATGTCTCCTATCTCCCATCATATGTCCCCTATCTCCCATCATATGTTCCCTATCTCCCATCATATGTCCTCTATCTCCCACCATATGTCCCCTATCTCCCATCATATTTCCTCTATCTCCCATCACGTCAGACACAACCAAATGTTGTACCAAAAAAAAGTGAATTATCTTTTATTTCTTTGTTTTTTTCAACACAATTTTAATGTTTTTAAGCTTTTAAGTTTACCTTCATTCAGGGACATTCGGGACTAGGATGACATGACGAGCACTCGTCATCATTGGTCCTTTAGTCTGGGGATAAATACATTCCATCCTATGTCGTATGTTATAGGAGTTTAATTAATATATACATTTTAATTAGTAGAAGAACTTATGAAATGTTATCTATGTGGAATAGTGTAGTGTACATAAATATAGTCATTTTTTATCAGATGCCTTGCTGAAGATTTGAAGAGCACATTAGCTTCCTGGCCTAGGGCCTTCCTTATACATGCTATGAGCCAGTACGTCGTTGATTTCATTGGACTATTTATTATTGATACTGATTTATGTATTTGTTTATTTCAGTCACCACTCTAGTTGTCGGCTAACACAGCAATGGTGAACACTATCAAATAAACTTGTATAATAAATTGGATTCATTTTACTTCCATGACTTTTGGCTGTTTTGTTTTTTAATTTATTTATTAAATTACATGTCAGTTGTGTGACTGGCGTAATAATACACTCATCTTTCTAAGTATACCTTCTGTGCCTATGGATACCCTGTGTGTCTATCAGGCCCGTAGCCAGGCATCTCCTGCGTTTAGTCTGGCCCTCTCTGCTTATTTGCTTTACTTAGTAACATTTATTTCCTCCCCCCCCCCGCTATTGCCTTGCCCGTGCTGTAGAATGCCTGGCCCCTGCTGTAGAATACCCTCTGTGTCTATGCATACCCTCTGTGTCTATGCATACCCTCTGTGTCTATGCATACCCTCTGTGTCTCTATGCATACCCTCTGTGTCTATGCATACCCTCTGTGTCTATGCATACCCTCTGTGTCTATGCATACCCTCTGTGTCTATGCATACTCTCTGTGTCTATGCATACCCTCTGTGTCTATGCATACCCTCTGTGTCTATGCATACCCTCTGTGTCTATGCATACCCTCTGTGTCTCTATGCATACCCTCTGTGTCTCTATGCATACCCTCTGTGTCTCTATGCATACCCTCTGTGTCTATGCATACCCTCTGTGTCTATGCATACCCTCTGTGTCTATGCATACCCTCTGTGTCTATGCATACCCTCTGTGTCTATGCATACCCTCTGTGTCTCTATGCATACCCTCTGTGTCTCTATGCATACCCTCTGTGTCTATGCATACCCTCTGTGTCTATGCATACCCTCTGTGTCTATGCATACCCTCTGTGTCTATGCATACCCTCTGTGTCTATGCATACCCTCTGTGTCTATGCATACCTTCTGTGTCTATGCATACCCTCTGTGTCTATGCATACCCTCTGTGTCTATGCATACCCTCTGTGTCTATGCATACCCTCTGTGTCTATGCATACCCTCTGTGTCTATGCATACCCTCTGTGTCTATGCATACCCTCTGTGTCTCTATGCATACCCTCTGTGTCTCTATGCATACCCTCTGTGTCTCTATGCATACCCTCTGTGTCTATGCATACCCTCTGTGTCTATGCATACCCTCTGTGTCTATGCATACCCTCTGTGTCTATGCATACCCTCTGTGTCTCTATGCATACCCTCTGTGTCTATGCATACCCTCTGTGTCTATGCATACCCTCTGTGTCTATGCATACCCTCTGTGTCTATGCATACCCTCTGTGTCTATGCATACCCTCTGTCTAATCTCGTTCATGTTTTATACATGGGGGGGGAGGTGAGGGGAGAAGGTAAAATACGTTACCTGGTAAAAACAGCCATGAATGTAAATGTCAACACAAATAATAATAGGGACACATTCCACCCAAAATTTTTTTTAACCTTATAAAATTGGCCTAATGAAAATAAATAAAGGCCAAGTTAGAAACAAACAGTTTCACTCCTTGGTGCGTAACACATTTAGTTAGCACCGTTGGTGTCCCAGCATTGTGCATTCTTCAAGAAAGCTGAAACTACTATAATGTCAACATGCCAAAAAAAAATTACTGAAAAAAGAATACAATTTTCATGAAAGGAGACAGGTGGCCTGGTTGTGTTGAGCGACTGTTGACATGAAGGTCCCGGGTTGAGTCCCTGTTGAGAGACCCGACATTCTTTCAGGTTTTTGTAGAGTTTCCAAAAGACAAATAGGTATCAGACATTAGTACCAGACATAGGTATCAGACACATGTACCAGACATAGGTATCAGACATAGGTACCAGACATAGGTATCAGACATAGGTACCAGACATAGGTACCAGACATAGGTATCAGACATATGTACCAGACATTGGTATCAGACATAGGTATCAGACATATGTACCAGACATTGGTATCAGACATAGGTAGGCCTACCAGACACATAGGTGTCAGACAATAGTTTGGGAAGTTTGAGCATCATGACATTCCTCTATGTCTACACTGCGGCTACTATACCCTGGGACTACTATACCCAGGGGCTACTATACCCAGGGACTACTATACCCAGATACTACTATACCCAGGGGCTACTATACCCAGGTACTACTATACCCAGGGGCTACTATACCCAGGTACTACTATACCCAGGGGCTACTATACCCAGATGCTACTATACCTGCAGGCTACTATACCCAGGCACTACTATACCCAGATGCTATTATACCCAGATACTACTATACCCAGGGACTACTATACCCAGATACTACTATACACAGGGGCTACTATACCCAGATACTACTATACCCAGGGGCTACTATACCCAGGTACTACTATACCCAGGGGCTACTATACCCAGCTGCTACTATACCCAGGGGCTACTATACCCAGATGCTACTATACCCAGGGGCTACTATAGCCAGGTACTACTATACCCAGATGCTACTATACCCAGGGGCTACTATACCCAGATACTACTATACCCAGGGGCTACTATACCCAGGTACTACTATACCCAGGGGCTACTATACCCAGCTGCTACTATACCCAGGGACTACTAAACCCAGGGACTACTATACCCAGGGGCTACTATACCCAGGGACTACTATACCCAGGGATTACTATACCCAGGGGCTACTATACCCAGAGCTACTATACCCAGGGACTACTATACCCAGGGGCTACTATACCCAGATGCTACTATACCCAGGGGCTACTATACCCAGATGCTACTATACCCAGTGACTACTACACCCAGGGACTACTATACCCAGGGACTTCTATACCCAGGGGCTACTATACCCAGGGACTACTATACCTTTGGAATACTATACCCAGGGGCTACTATACCCAGATGCTACTCTACCTGCAGGCTACTATACCCAGGCACTACTATACCCAGATGCTATTATACCCAGATACTACTATACCCAGATACTACTATACCCAGGGGCTACTATACCCAGGTACTACTATACCCAGGGACTACTATACCCAGGTACTACTATACCCAGGGGCTACTATACCCAGCTGCTACTATACCCAGGGGCTACTATACCCAGATACTACTATACCCAGGGGCTACTATACCCAGATGCTACTATACCCAGGGGCTACTATACCCAGGGACTACTATACCTTTGGAATACTATACCCATGGGCTACTATACCCAGGGACTACTATACCCAGGGGCTACTATACCCAGAGCTACTATACCCAGAGCTACTATACCCAGGGGCTACTATACCCAGGGACTACTATACCCAGGGTCTACCATACCCAGGGGCTACTAAACCCAGGGACTACTATACCCAGGGGCTACTATACCCAGGGACTACTATACCCAGGGATTACTATACCCAGGGGCTACTATACCCAGAGCTACTATACCCAGGGACTACTATACCCAGGGACTACTATACCCAGGGGCTACTATACCCAGAGCTACTATACCCAGAGCTACTATACCTAGAGCTACTATACCCAGGGACTACTATACCCAGAGCTACTATACCCAGGGACTACTATACCCTGAGCTACTATACCCAGAGCTACTATACCCAGAGCTACTATACCCAGGGACTACTATACCCAGGGACTACTATACCCACTAGGGTGTCCCAAAAATGCTCGAAAATTTTTTTTTTTAAAAATCTTTGGTGTCTCACCCCCTGAAATGTGTCTCTTGGGTACAATGAGTGAATTGGTGAAGTTGTAGCTTATTTGAACAATAATTAGAGGTCCCCCAAGAGCTTTTAAAATTCCAGTATTAGGCCAACATAAAAATCCAGACGAATCATGGCTCAAATAATTTGCAGTTTTTGCATGCCATAGTTGAATAAAATGAAGTTTAAATATACTTATATTTATCTCATTGCTACCATTAATTAGAGTTGAAATTGTGTGATTCTTAATTAGAAAATGTAATAAATGCTAGAAAACATATAAAATACCTAATGTACAAAATTCAAGCAATGTGCATATTTTTTGAAGATTTTTTTTTTTTTAACTAAGCATGCTGAATTGTCAAGCATCATATCACCAAAAGTTGCTGCAGTGCTGTACAGAACGAACACCAGCATTAGAAAATCAACAATGATACTTGCATCCGCATTCAACGAAGCTGGTGTTGCGACATCTGACACATTATTTTCCAAGAGCACAATGCATTGTCATCACAAGCTTTGTCGTCAACAAGCTGCAGCATGTATAAAAGAAGACTATATTCTCTCAAAATCAATTGTACATTGGGATGGTAAGCTATTGCCCGATGTTACCGGACATGTTACCAACAACGGCGATCGATTACCTGTCATGCTCTCGTCACTTGTCGATGGCACTACAAAGCTTCTTGGTGTTCCCAAGTTAGCATCCGGGTCAGGTGGGTAGCTGCTGATGCAGTATATGAACATATCAAATCATGGAATTGCGAATCTATGGTCATCGGCATGTGCTTCGACACTACGGCTTCCAATACTGGAAGACTCAATGGAGCTTGCACTCTGTTAGAAGTAGCCCTGGGACGTAATCTATTATGGATGGCATGCCGTCATCACATGTTGGAAGTACTCATTTCCGATGCATTCAATGTTTGTCTTGGACCATCCACTGGACCAGAGATTTTGTTTTTTAAGAGGTTTCGAGAAAAATGGCCAGAATTAAACCACACACCCGAAGCCAGATCCGCCCCTTTGATAATCGTGTCTGATTCGATTAAAGAATTTATTAAATGTCAGCTTGAGGTCAGTCATTCATGTGATGATTATTTGGAATTTCTTCTGCTTGCTGCACAAATGGTTGGGTTGGAGGTTGATGTCAGCATTCGCAGACCTGGTGCCCTACATAGGGCAAGGTGGATGGCGAAAGCAATCTATGCATTGAAAATCGATCTATTGTTTGCAGGCAATGAAACCATCTTTCAGTTAACAGCTCGAGAATTACAAGGTAATCAGCGCTTTAATCGGTTTACCATATGTATTTATCTTCAATCATGGTTTTCATGCAGGCTCATCGCAGATGCACCTGTGAATGATATCTTGTTGATAAAGCGTTTATACGAATAAGATGATGCTGTTCTTCGATCGACTGGATTGAAAATGATGGTGCGTCACTCGTGGTACTTGAGTCCGGAACTGTCGACGCTTGCGTTATTTTTAACCCTTTTGTCGGACAAAGAAAAAAACTGGCCTCGTTCGGACAATGCAATCAGAACGTGGACCACATTTCATAAAAACACTACAAAAAGTGTTGTTGATTTGCGTGCTTCTACCACATTTTTTGAAACATCCAACATTGATGCCGGTTTTCTAGATGTTCCTGTTGAAGCATGGTCAGATACACCATCTTTTAAAGTTGCAGCAGATTTTGTAAAGAATCTGGCTTGTATCAATGACTAAGCAGAGCGAGATGTAGCATTGATACAAAATTTTATTGACAGTATCACTAAGAATGAAGAATAAAGACAATTTTTGCTCCAAGTGGATAAAAAACATCGGAAAAATTTTGCAGAGTGTAGTCGTGAACAGCTGGCTAAAATTTAAATTTGAAGAACTTTTATAAATTTTTGTCTACCTTACAGTACAAAGTACAAAATAAATAGCAGGAATGCTTATTTGCATTGCTTATTATTATTATTTGTCAAGCAGATTGACATTGATTCAAGAATTAACTTGACAAAATGAATAAAACTTTGTTTTTCATAATTTTTTACTTAAATTTTAAATTTAAAAATATAAACTATTCAAGATTTATATATTTTGTTTCATTTAATATTATAAACATCAATTTGTTACTTAATATATTAGTTTTGCATATAATGCAACATTAACGCTGTATTAGATTTGACCGCGAATGATTTTACACCAAAATCTGGAACTTTAAACCTCTTGGGGGACCTCTAAAAATTGTCCAAATGAGCTAAATTTTGCAGGTTAACTACTGTTACCAAACAGACATATTCTGTGGGGTGAGACATCAACATTTCAAAACTTCATTTTTTTGGGACACCCTAATACTCACTGCATTATTGGTTGGGGAGAAGGAGGGGGCGATGAAAGAAGGGTACTATAAAAAAGGTTTATTTAGTGGTCAATAGGATATAAGAGATAAACATCATCTTATTCTTACAAGGATCTGAACAAAAATCAAACACATTCATCCAGCACAGGCAGAAATACATCTTATTGTTACTAACAGTCTTTGAAACATTTGTACATTTGGTATACAAACATGTTCGTTTTGAATTACCTATTTATGTTATCTCTCTTCTTTTGAAAAAAAAGTTGCCAGAGAGCTGGTAGACCACTCTAATACTTGCATTCCGATGTAAGGGACAGTCGTGGTGGACGATGACCTCTGGGGAAGATCTATTGGTCAGTCGTCTGATTTTTGTTTCCGACTGATTGGACGAGGCCAATAGCAAGTTAATATTGTGGTGAACCCTTGACCAGAGCCAAGTAATGAAATTATACTTTTGTTTTATTTTACACGAACCTCGATGGTCAGCAAAAATGTAAACACAAAACCCAAACAACAACAACAAAGAGCAATGTCCGCCCACACTGTCTATATGTAACTTAGCTATAGGTCATCAGCAAAGTTTCCAATGGTGTTTATTTTTCAAAACCGAAGATAAGGCTGATATAAAAGCACAAGATCTAAGGCGAAAAAAAAACCCCACGATTTAAAAAAAAAAAACAATAATACCTTTAAATACGAAAGCTCTACAACGAATAATTTATAATCCAAAAAAGATTTGATTTCGAATAATGAAAACGTTATACCATTCGATTTTCTGTGTATCTTTATATTGAAATATTCTGTAATGGTCGGGCATCGTCAGTAGAAAGGATTAGCTCATGTTGAATTGATTACACACAATAGTATTAGAGAATGCATGGCTGAGACTTCACGTGAGTGTCATATAAATTTATAGGCCTTAAATGGCATGCATGAAAATTTGTTACTGTATTTAGAAATAAAATCAAATGGGTTAGTCATTGTAAGAATTGTCTGGGATGTCAAGCTATCTCTATGTAACAAGCAAATTAAAAAAACAACTATTTTTTGTAAACAGAAGTGAGTGGTTTCGACAAAATGTCTTTTGACACGACAACTTTATGGCAGAATATCTTAAGTCGAGATCAGAGATGGGCCCCAGTGGAATACAGGGTGGCTGGAAGATCTTCACTGTATCCCGGTGGTGTAAGTCTATCTATCTATCTATCTATCTATCTATCTATCTATCTATCTATCTATCTATCTATCTATCTATCTATCTATCTATCTATCTATCTATCTATCTATCTATCTATCTATCTATCTATCTATCTATCTATCTATCTATCTATCTATCTATCTATCTATCTATCTATCTATCTATCTATCTATCTATCTATCTATCTATCTATCTATCTATCATCTGTCTGTCTGTAAGTCTCTAAGCATGTCTGCATGCCTATCTATCCGCCTGTCTGTCCATCTATCAGTCTGTCTGTTGATTATTTATTTGTTTATCTACCCTGTCCTTCTGTCTGTCTATATTTTGGTCCGTTAGACCGTGTCCCCCCCCCCCCCCCATATATCTTGTCCCCACAGTGCCAGGCTGCTGCCAAGTCCAGACAACAAAGAATCCTCCAAGCCAAAGAAATTCAGAAACGAGAGCTTTCAAAGATTTTAAAGATAAAAAGACCACACCGAAACCCTCTGTACCACATCCAATCCACATTAAATGAATTCAAATCTAACAGCACCGTGTGCAAGGAAAAGTTCGGAAACATCGTGCACAAGCCAGACAAAACTTTCAGCTTGAAATATATCGATGGACTTGCCTCTGGAAGTAATGTCCCTAAGAAAAACCCATGTTCGGCAAGACAGAGGCTCAATCACTTGAAAGGCAGCGTTCTCATGTATCCTAAAATCAAGGAGCACATGAAAGAAATCGGCAAGAAATATTTTGTGGCTGATCGAGCGCACGACACAGGGGGAGGAGCTAAAGGAGGCTTGTTACTGCTGCCGGTGAAGTCCCCCGTGGGTGCTTCTACACAGCAAGTCAGACACCACGTGGTAACACACGCAGAAATGGCGGTGGAAGAAGCAGGCGAGAAGAGCGAGGGTGAAGAGGAGGCCGATGGAGAGGAGGATCTGAAAGCGGATACAAGGTGAGTGATGATGCGAACCAAGGGGTGCCCCCCCCCAATGAGGCTCTTCCTTGAGTTTTTGTGCGTCACATCAAACGCCATTTTTTTTTCATTTTTTTATCTTTGTTGTTCAATTGACAAGCACTTAACAAGTATTTTTTTTGTTCTACTATATGTACTAACTGGTATTCTTATATACATTCTATCAAGCCACTAACAGGTACTTTTGCCTAAAAACGGCTAATGTTAGGGTTTTTATCGCTCATAGCTTACAAGTTTAATTACAAGTTTCATAGCATCATTGTCCGTAGATTATTCTTTGAGTATTGAAGAATGATTAGTTCAGATGAGTCCAAGTTGGCTCCATTCATACATCCCCGTCGTTTATAACACACATACTCTATCACACACACACACACACACACACATATATTATATATATATATATATATATATATATATATATATTCTCTTATCCCAAGTGAGAAGAGTTGGCAACAATCAGTAATGTCACGTGGTTGCTGGGTTGACGACGCCACGGTCTCCAGTCTGGGGAAAAGTTTCGACGGCGCGAGATCCGTATCTGAGCGAAGCGGAACCCACGACGACATTTTCTCCTTTAACAGACCAGGAGAACCCACCTTTCAGCAAGGAGCCGACGCCTTTGCAGACGACAGAGACGCCCTGACCGTCACGCAGCCGACCTCGACCACCAAAGACCTGGAGGGCTCCGAGATGTCTCCGGTGCCGACGGAAGTGCCGGAGCTTCCGCTGGACAAGCCGACCGGGAGCTCGTTCGACGTGACGGAGCTGAAAACGGATCGGTCCAGCGCGTCCAGTAAGGTGACCAGCTCGGAGGCGACGTCCGTAGCCGGCGAGGTCTTCCCCCCTCCGTACATATGTCCATCCTCGCCGGCCAAGTCCCAGGCAACAAGAGTTAAGAGCTGGCTGGGACAGTCAACTTTTTCCCAGGCCGTTGGCACTTTACCGATGATATGAAGATGTTGGCTGATTGCCACTGACATATACAATCTCAGCGGTTATGTTTGGTTGCCAGTAAAAAAAAATCCAATAGCTCATTCTATTTGTCACTGATATATACCAACCTCAGTTGTTGTGTTTGGTCGTCAGTAAAGATCTAATAGCTCATGTTATTTGTCTTAAATCGTTCATCAATTTCTATATAAAATATTTAATTACTGTAGTCGACAAAAACTATTAATGTGTTTCGGTCAACAATCTAAGTGAACTCAATGACTTAATTATGTCAATAATTCAGCAACTAAAACTAACTGCACTTTACATTTAGCATATGAATAGTAATGGTTGTTACTGTAAAAAAAAGTAGAAGAGGGGCCTCGCAAGCATCCCGTTAAATTGGGCCCAGCAATTCGTAAGGTTGGGCCATGCTTTCAGCTAATAAAGTAAAAATGCACTCAGTAAGTCACGTTACTGAGTTCGCAAGTAAATAACTAAAGACTCCAGTAAGCAAAGTATTTGATTATCTCGATAAATACTGAAGTAATGAAAGTAACTCGAGTACTCCAGTAACCAACATAGAGCACCATCGACCGGTGACTCAAAAATAAAAGATAAAGATAAAGTAATCCTCACCGTGACAGACCAATGGGAGAAAAATGGGAGATAACCTTTCCCCGGGGCCTTTCTCAAAGACAGACGGAAAAATAATTCAACCAGACCTTCCTCCCCCTCCCCCTCTCCCCTTACCCCCAAACCCTCTTTCTAATTAATAATACACGAGTCAAAGTCAATTTTGACTTAAGTTCTCGTCAAAGTACCAAGTCAATTTTTATTTTTAACTTAAAACTCCAGTCGCTGTGTACACTGCCACTCGAAATTACATCCGTCCCAACAGGGCCCAACCTAAGGATTTAGGGGTCCGGGGGGGCTTGGCCTCTTTGGGGGCCCCTGTATATTGACATTCGACACCATGACATGAGATAATGTACTTAATTTTTAATGTAAAAAAAATTGGGGCCCTTCTCAAGCTGGGGTCCCGGGGGCACTTTCGAATTTGGACCCACTCTCCCCCCATCCTAGGTACGCCTCTGGGGTCTAATAGTTTTTAAGTTAATAAACAGATCTAAATAGATTACAATTTAAGCTCGCCAAAATGACTTACCGGTAAACGGAGATGGGGCACTTGTTGTTGTACCAAGTACTTTTACTCGCGTACTATTCAAGTACAATTTGGGATTAATTATACTCGTACTTGCACCTAAGGTACTTTGTAGATGTACTCTTACTTGCAATTGAAAAACAAAACAAAACAACAACCGGTTTGCCTGTACTTGTACTTATTGTACTAAGTTATTGTACTTTTAGTTGAATGGTCAGTACTTGGGGTCTCTAACAGCAAATGATTTTACCAACACGTTTATCAAAAACAAATCCAGGCATTTGTAGGTGTCCGGGGGGGAAGTGAGGCGGGGGTGAACCCCTACACCTGCAGAGACAAATAAATAGTCCGTTTTATGACTTTGTCAGTAATACATCTTATAACTGCATTAGTTGAGGTTATAGGTAAATGGGTCAACCTTGACATTTTTCGCTGTTGTGTAAGATTGTTTATAAGTTTCACTTTATGTGTGTCTAGGTTTGTGGGTTTGTGTGTCGTCATCTCTTTTAATTCTATTTTTAAAACCTGTTCTAATTTAATGAGAAGACTCAAGTTCAAACACACGGACACATTCTCGGTGACAATAGAAGGATTTGAATATTTTCTAGTCCATGAATTGACATCTTTTTATAATTATGAAGCCAATTAGTTTTTAGTGAGGTTTTAAAAAAAAATGGGAACAAACTGACATTATCGTGTCAGAATAAATATAAATCATAGCAGCAGTGTGCAAATTAGTGAAACATTTTTTTACTGTCTTATATAGACTATCCAAATCAAATAACTTATGTCACAGTGTCCGAAATGCAATATAAAGTTTAATTCTTTCAAAACTAAAAAGCATAAGATAAAAATCAGCTTTTATTAAACTGCCCTTAAAAGATAATTATGTATGTCGTACAAATATTTCTGTAAAGTATCATCCCTAAACTCAAAGTATTACAACATACTGATCTAAATTTGTCAAAGTTTAATATTTACCAATAAATCATTAAAAAAAATCAATATATTTAGACGGGCACCCACGCTTTTAGTAATGATATTTTAATTGAAATATTTCGGACGATAAAATAAAATATTCTTTTTACTTTTTTAGTGCAGGTTAATACAATTTTAATTATAAATAAGTTTTTTAAAGTTTTTTTTTTTGAAAACTCCATTACTCACAGAGAAGTGCACATTTTTTAAAGCAATGCAATGAAGCTGAAATTTATTTTGAGCAACTCAGGCAGAAGTTTACCTTACAAATTCAAAACAATGAAGACTCGAATGGATTTTTATTTCATATTTTATTTTAAACACAATCTTAATAAGGGAGAGAACATTGCAATAAAAAATTACAACCCCCCCTCCTTTCCACTAGAGCTATATATATATATATATATATATATATACTATTTGCAAGTACCCGGCTTTGCCCGGGTTTAAAATAAGGTTTTCTGTTTACCTTCTATTTTCTCCCTACCCCCTCTCTCCCTTCCTCTCCCTCTCCCTCCCTCCCTCTCCCTCCCTTTCCCTTCCCCCCTTTTCTCCCCCTCCTACTCCCTCCCTCTCCCTCCCTCTCTCTCCCATTTCTCTCCCTCCCACCCTCCCTCTCCCATCTCCCCTCTTCCCCTCCTTCTCTCCCCCTGTCCATCCCCCTCCCTCCCTCTCTCCCACTTCCTCCTTCCATCTCTCCCTCCCTGCCCCCTCTCTCTCTCTTTATCTCTTCCTCTCATTTCTCCCATCCTCTCTCCCTCTCTCCTCCCCTCCCCTCTCTCTCCCTCCCTAACCCCTCTCTCCCTCCCTTCTATCTCCCTCCCTCTTCTCTCCTCTCCACCTCTCTCCCACTTCCTCCCTCCCTCATTCCCTCTCTCCCTACCTGCCCCCCTCACTCTTTATCTCTCTCTCTCCCTCCCTCTCTCCCACCCTCTCTCTCCCTCTCTCCCATCCTCTCTCTCCCTCCCTCCAGTCTCTGCCTCCCTACCCCCTCCCTCTCCCTCCCTTCCTTTCTCTTCCTCCCTCCCTCCCTCTCTCTCCCCTCTCTCCCTCCCTCTCCCATCTCCCTCTCTCTCCCATCTCCCTCTCCCCCTCCTTCTCTCCCCCTGTCCACCCCCTCCCTCCCTCTCTCCCCCTCCCTCCCTCCCTCCCCCTCCTTTCCTCTCTCTCCCCCTGCCCCCCTCTCTCTCTCTCTTTCTCTCTCCCTCCCTCCCTCCCTCTCTCTCTCTCTCTCTCTCTATATATATATATATATATATATATATATACTTATTATTATGGCTTCACACTTCTTCTAAAATCCTTCTTCATTCCTTTAACTTCCTCAAGCTGTACAAATAGGGAAGCATGAAAAAACATCAACAATTCTTTGCATCACAAAGGCACAATACAGCACCAGCGAGCAAGTTCTATTCGATCATCGGGAAATGACGTCACAAGAGAATTTTATTTATGGCGCCGTCGAGATTACTTTAATACAGTAAAATACTAAAATAAAAAAAATTAATTACAATTGAACTACCCATCCAGATGAAACGAAACCTGTCCTATAACCTTCCCCATGTAATTATGTGTATGTGCAACAAATTTCACGTTTTTTGGTTGTCTGGATCTTGAGTTATAAGGGAACAGACAGACAGACAGACAACAAATGCGTCTTATAAGTATAGAGATACTTTAGCCCATAGACATATCTATACTATAGCTCATAGACATATCTATACTATAGCTCATAGACATATCTATACTATAGCCCATAGACATATCTATACTATAACCCATAGACACATCTATACTATAGCTCATAGACATATCTATACTATAGCCCATAGACATATCTATACTATAGCTCATAGACATATCTATACTATAGCTCATAGAGATATCTATACTATAGCCCATAGACATATCTATGCTATAGCTCATAGACATAATTATACTATAGCTCATAGAGATATCTATACTATAGCCCATAGACATATCTATGCTATAGCTCAAAGAGTCATAGACATATCTATGCTATAGCCCATAGACATATCTATACTATAGCCCATAGACATATCTATGCTATAGCCCATAGACATATCTATGCTATAGCCCATAGACATATCTATGCTATAGCCCATAGACATATCTATGCTATAGCCCATAGACATATCTATGCTATAGCTCAAAGAGTCATAGACATATCTATACTTTAGCCCATAGACATATCTATAGCCCATAGACATATCTATACTATAGCCCATAGACATATCTATGCTATAGCTCAAAGAGTCATAGACATATCTATACTATAGCCCACAGACATATCTATGCTATAGCTCAAAGAGTCATATCCATATCTATACTATAGCCCATAGACATATCTATGCTATAGCTCAAAGAGCCATAGACATATCTATACTATAGCTCATAGACATATCTATACTATAGCTCATAAAGTCATAGACATATCTATACTATAGCTCATAAAGTCATAGACATATCTATACTATAGCTCATAAAGTCATAGACATATCTATACTGTAGCTCATAAAGTCATAGACATATCTATACTATAGCTCATAAAGTCATAGACATATCTATACTATAGCTCATAAAGTCATAGACATATCTATACTATAAAGTCATAGACATATCTATACTATAGCTCATAAAGTCATAGACATATCTATACTATAGCTCATAGACATATCAATGCTAATGCCCATAGACATACCTATAATATAGTCCATAGACATCTATACTATAACCCATAGTTAGATCTATACTATAGTCCATAGATAGATCTACTATAGTCCACTGTTTTCCCAAATTTTCGACATCTGTGTACCCGTGTATCCCCCTTTTTTAATTTTTGTAATACTCATTACAGCTAATAAAAATAAAACTTGTATATATTGTTTTTTTTTTACGGTCATTGTATTTGGCTTCAGCCCTAGATGTTCTCAGCCTGGTTCAGTGCCTAGCCCCCGCCACACTTTGAGAAACACTGATATAGCAGTGATCACCACAAATCGATGCTTTATTTCCAATAAAATTTGAATAGAAAACTTCATACAATAAAAAAAAGTGCCCGGCTGGGTTTTTAGTAGGGCGCTTCTGCCCGGTGCGCTAATTGTTAAAGCCGATTCTGTCAATTTTGGCGTATCTCTGTTACCTTCTTCTCTGTAGTTACTTCCCTACCAGTCAAGTGTCCTCTTTAATTTTTCACATCTGGGTCAGTTTGCAGTAGTTTGCAGTAGTTTGCAAACACCCCGTTTAAAAAAAAAAAAATCCAGGTAACCTAAACGTTTTGACGAATTCAAATGTCTAACTCTTAGTTGGCATCACAGATGTATAATGCATTATCTGCTAGAAGAAATATTTTGTTACTAAGTATAACATGTTTTATTTGTTCCTGATGTATTATTCTACACAACATAATGGATTGCATTGTTTAGTTTGTGTACTGATATATTTTATTTCTTAACATTGTCAACAGAATGGAAATTATTTTATGTCGTGAAATACATTTCAAAGAAAAGATTTCCACATACCATGGGTAGAGGGTTACAGATAAAGCACATAACAATTTTTACTGTAGTCATAACATCAGACCCATTCATCTGTCTCGGGGGGGGGGAGGGGGAGGCAGTGGCCTAGCAAGCTTAACTCGCGCCCGGGGCACAATGCCTTTTTAGAGCCCCCTCCCATTTGAAAACCATATAATGTATGTAAAATAAACCATTTGGAGCCCCTTTTTGAGTAGCACCCGGGGCATGATGCCGTCCTTGACCCCCCCCCTTTTCTAGGCCACTGGGGTGAGGTACATAGATAGCACAGCTCAACAAAAAAAATTTTTTTTCGAATTGCCAAGAATATTTGAATGAATTTATAGCAATTCATGGGTGCTGATTTCAAAACTGCCACTGCTTTTGCTGAATTGGCTCTAGTTTCTGAGATATTGGACAATCTTGAAAATATGATTGTACCCTTTGTGTAAAACAAATGCAATACGTTTGGTGTCTGTTGTTTTATTTAACTATACCAAGTTATAACTTGGTTTATTTTTTTTCTCTTTTATAGCTGCTTTCTAAAGACATCATGAGTTCATCATGAAGATGCTGCAAAAATAATCCGAATGTATTCTGTTACATCTGTGGAGAATACATGATTGAAAAGCAAAGAAGAAATATAACTGACTTTGTGTAGCAGGCATATTTGGCTTATTTCGGTGTGAAGCTGGAAGACCAAGACAAGTCTTGGGTTCCCCATAAGGTCTGCAAAAACTGCGTGGAGAGCCTACGGCAGTGCACTAATAGTGAGAAGAAAAGTCTAAGTTTCGGTGTACAAATGATATGGAGAGAGCCGAAAGACCATTTTGGTGATTGTTATTTTTGTATTGTGAATGTTAAAGGCTTCAATCGCCACAAGAAATCTAAGTGGGGTTATCCTGATCTTGAATCTGCAATGAGACCAATTCCACATAGCAGTGAAGTTCCTATACCAGTGTTTACTGGATTATTAGAGCTTTCACCATCAGACTCTGACGAGGGGCAAGATCTGGAGTTTTTGGGAGGTGAAAACAGTGGAAGCGATTATGAAGGAAGTTCTTCAACACCTCAACCATTCAGCCAAGAAGAACTCAATAACCTAATACGAGACCTAAATCTGTCCAAGCAAGCATCTGAGCTTTTAGTGTCCAGGCTCAATGAAAGAAATTTTCTCAAACCAGAAGTTAAAATAACATTTTATCGGAAAAGAGAAGATTTTCTTCTTCAATATTTAAGTTTACTGTAATTACATCCCTGGACTTCCGCTCCAAATGGGACTACAAGACTACCATTCCGAAGACTGGCGTCTTTTTATAGACAGTTCCCTCACAAGCTTGAAATGTGTTCTGTTACACAATGGCAACCGATATGCATCTCTTCCCATTGCTCACTCAACAACACTTAAAGAAGAGTATGAGAATATCAAAACAGTATTGCAGAAAGTCCGTTATTATGAGCATCAGTGGTCAATTTGTGTTGATCTAAAAATGGTAAACTTCTTGCTTGGGCAGCAGTCAGGATACACAAAATACCCATGCTTCATGTGCCTTTGGGATAGCAGGACAAAGCAAGATCATTGGACAAGAGTAACATGGCCTGCAAGGGAAACCATGACTGTAGACAGAAATAAGATCATTCTCCCACCGCTTTATATCAAATTAGGTTTAATGAAACAATTTGTTAAGGCTTTGGACAAATCTGGCAAATGCTTCAAGTATATTTGCCGATCATTCCCCGGATTGAGCATGGAGAATCTGAAAGCTGGGATTTTTGACGGTCCTCAGATTCTGAAACTCATCAATGATCGACATTATACTAATTTCATGGATCACCTTGAAGCTTCTTCATGGAACAGTTTTGTTTCAGTTGTCATGAACTTCTTAGGTAATAACAGAGCATAGAATTACGAAGAACTGGTGCAAGATATGCTCGCTAACTTCAGAAACATTAGAGCAAATATGAGCATCAAGGTACATTACCTGTACAGTCATTTAGACAAATTTCCAGGTAACCTTGGGGACTTCAGTGAGGAACAAGGCGAGAGGTTCCATTAGGATATGATGGTGATGGAGGAGAGATATCAAGGAAGATCGGACATACATATGATGGCTGACTACTGTTGGAGCCTCCAGCGCAATTGCACCAACGACACATACAAAAGGAAGTCGAGCAAATAGCGATTTGCTAATGCATTACTATAGACAATTAACATATTAATTAATTAATTAATCAGACATAATTAGTTTTTCAAATGAAAATGTTTTCTTCTATAACACTATTACACATATTTTCGAACAAATTTCTGCATGACTCTTAACAGTTTCACTACTTTTTGTTAGTATACTATTATACTTCATGCAATTCTTGACAAATTCCAAACACGGTGCATACATTATTTAAATAATTTTAATTATCTCGTAAAATAGAGCCAATCTAGCAAAAGCACTTACATATTCTAAATCAGCATGGTTGACTTTGTATAAAATGATTCAAATATCACTGGCAACGAAATCACTGTTTACCAGTGTAGTACATTCTCAGCTTCTACGTTACAAAGTGCACTTGTTCATCGTCCACGTAACAATCAAAGTGCACATGTTAATCGTCCATGTAACAATCAAAGTGCAGATTCTCATCGTCTACATTACAATCAAAATGTTAATTTTCATTGTCGGTGTAACATTCATAGTGCATATGTTCATCGTCAGCGTTACAATTAAAGTGCACATGTTCATAGTTCACGCTACAATTAAAGTGCACATGTTCATAGTTCACGCTACAATCAAATTTTTTTTTATTATCCAAGATGCTGTTAATAATCATCAGTGACATAAGTATTGTATGAATGTGTGTGAGTATATATGTATGTGAGTAAATATGTGTGTATGAGTAAATGTGTATGTGAGTAAGTGTGTGTGTGTGTAAGTAAATGTGTATGTGAGTAAATATGTGTGTATGAGTAAATGTGTGTGGGTAAATCGTGTGTGAGTAAATGTGTGTGTGAGTAAATGTGTGTGAGTAAATGTGTGTGTGAGTAAATCTGTGTGAGTAAATGTATGTGTGAGTAAATGTATGTGAGTAAATGTGTGTGTGAGTACATCTGTGTGAGTAAATGTATGTGTGAGTAAATGTATGTGTGAGAAAATGTGTGTGTGAGTACATCTGTGTGAGTAAATGTATGTGTGAGTAAATGTATGTGTGAGTAAATGTGTGTGTGTGAGTACATCTGTGTGAGTAAATGTATGTGTGAGTAAATGTATGTGTGAGTAAATGTGTGTGTGAGTACATCTGTGTGTGGGTAAATGTGTGGGTGCGTAAATGTGTGTGTGAGTAAATGTGTGTGGGTAAATCGTGTGTGAGTAAATGTATGTGAGTAAATGTATGTGTGAGTAAATGTATGTGTGAGTAAATGTGTGTGTGAGTAAATGTGTGTGTGGGTAAATGTGTGGGTGAGTAAATGTGTATTTGTGAGTAAATGTGTGTGTGTGAGTAAATGTGTGTAAGTAAAGTGTGTGTGAGTAAATGTGTGTATGTAAGTGTGTGTGAGTAAATGTGTGTGTGAGTAAATGTGTGTGTGAGTAAATGTGTGTGAGTAATTGTGTGTGGGTAAGTGTGTGTGAGTAAATGTGTGAGTAAATGTGTGTGAGTAATTGTGTGTGGGTAAGTGTGTGTGAGTAAATGTATGTGTGAGTAAATGTGTGTGAGTAAATGTGTGTGTGAGTAAATGTGTGTGAGTACATGTGTGTGTGAGTAAATGTGTGTGAGTAAATGTGTGTATGAGTAAATGTGTGTAAGTAAATGTGTGTGTGAGTAAATGTGTGTGAGTAATTGTGTGTGGGTAAGTGTGTGTATGAGTAAATGTGTGTAAGTAAATGTGTGTGTGAGTAAATGTGTGTGAGTAATTGTGTGTGGGTAAGTGTGTGTGAGTAAATGTATGTGTGAGTAAATGTGTGTGAGTAAATGTGTGTGAATAAATGTGTGTGAGTACATGTGTGTGTGAGTAAATGTGTGTGAGTAAATGTGTGTATGAGTAAATGTGTGTAAGTAAATGTGTGTGTGAGTAAATGTGTGTGAGTAATTGTGTGTGGGTAAGTGTGTGTATGAGTAAATGTGTGTAAGTAAATGTGTGTGTGAGTAAATGTGTGTGAGTAATTGTGTGTGGGTAAGTGTGTGTGAGTAAATGTATGTGTGAGTAAATGTGTGTGAGTAAATGTGTGTGAATAAATGTGTGTGAGTAAATGTGTGTGTGAGTAAATGTGTGTATGAGTAAATGTGTATGAGTAAATGTGTGTGAGTAAATGTGTCTGTGAGTAAATGTGTGTGTGAATAAATGTGTGTGAGTACATGTGTGTGTGAGTAAATGTGTGTGTGTGAGTAAACGTGTTAGATAAGGTGTCATCCGCCTGTTGTTACATTGTTTTGAACCGCTATCATTACATCAACGGTCACAGCTGACTAAAAATTTATTCTCCTCCCCCTCCCCCCTCCTCCCACCTTAGCGGACCATAAAAACGTTAACAAAGATTGAATTTCCAAAACTATTTAAGCAATGTGTTATCTTTGATCTGTACCGACTGACCCGCCAGTAGCTAGCTTATCAGAGCTTACAATAACCAGAGACCAATATTTTTTGAATATGGCCGTGCTAGCTAGCAGTCTGCAGCAGTCGTTAATCAATAAATCAGTTTAGGCCATACATCAATTCTTTTGGGTTCGCAGATTGTTTTATTTAATGGATTTGGCAGCTCGACTGCAATCGTCTTGGAATATAAAACAAGATGAAATAAAAGAATAAAACACACGCCCGCAAATGTCCACTCTAACACAAACTCATCCACATACAAACACGCAGCTCACACATACACTCACTCACACAAACACTCTCGTACACACTCACACAAACCAGTGGCTTCACTATAGTTGGTGTCACCCAGTGCGGGAAATTCAGGGTGTCCCCCCCCCGAAGACTTGCACCATGAGCAATGGTACAAATTTCGAATTTTCCTTTACTAGAAGTGAGAGAATTTACTTTAAAAACAATAGTATTACTGACAGTATTTCAGAAAGATGTATTTTAGTTTTATTAAACTGAGTTTGTAAACTAAGCCTCCAATTTCATGAAACCACGTGACTACATGCATCTGTAGATTGATCCGATCAGCTTTGAACTGTATTAATTTACCTAAAAGCTCCAGACGTTCTGCATGGTAGCATTTTGTGCTACTGCTATATATGGTGACATCTTGTGCTACTGCTATATATGGTGACATCTTGTGCTACTGCTATATATATGGTGACATCTTGTGCTACTGCTATATATATGGTGACATCTTGTGCTACTGCTATATATGGTGACATCTTGTGCTACTGCTATATATGGTGACATCTTGTGCTACTGCTCATGTTTTCAACTATGATGGGTTATAAAACCAACAATACCGAGTTTTTTTTCTGCTATGAAATATTGAACTGTTCATTGTGGTGCCACCCCCTAAAATGGCGTCACCCGGTGCGGCCCGCACCCCCGAATCCCCCCCGAGTGACGCCACTGACACAAACTTTAATTGATACCACACTATGATCTCATCACACACATTCACGGGAATCACCAATATCGAATTATTTAAACATCTACTCACAACCATCCACCCAAAACCACCAATTAACACCCACCCATTCACATATCAGTATCACATATCAACACACAATCAGTAAGTCACTTACCCAAATACATACACAGAAACACAGTGGTACATACATACAACTCAGCAATATATTCTCACGCCTTCATGATCAGTGAATTATAATCATATAGCAGCTAATTACCTTAGATTTTTACTAGCATGCTTAATTTCCTTGTAAGTGTTTAATCTTAATACAGGGAGAAATTCACCTTCATTAATTTCGTTTTGTAAAAAAAAAATAATTAAATATAGTAATATCTAAATTCGGTCAGTTATAAACGTTTTCCTTTCTTCCAATTCACTTATCATTTAGTTTTGGTTGTTTTTTGTCACTAACACAATCAATGGTCAAAGTTATCGTATTATTTATAACGTATTTCAAGTCAACATTTTTACAGCATGCATTATGTCAAATGTGGCTCTTTGTTTGATTTAACGTGGCTCCCACTGACTCCATTTTATTTTTCAAATATTTATTCCTAGTTTTCACAAAAAAATTAAAACCGACATTCGGTATAAAGTTGTTTTTTTTTCTGTGATTTCGAATTTTTTTTCTTAGACTTACGATTGTATAGCTTCACTAGCATGTAAATAATGGTTTGCTTGCTCACTGTGACATTGCTATTGATGAGGTAAAGTGGCATTTTGCAGCGCCAAACAGCTGGCAGTGGGAAAAGTCTGATCAATCTCGACCTTCGTGGATTGGCAACAGCGGGTCTTAGTCCAGACTAGTTTGACTTAATTTGACGTTGGACACAGAGACATTATGCTGTTTGTATGTTGTCAGTAGTTTACTGAGCCTATTTGTATGGTCTAACTAGAGAAGTGAACCTGTTTGAATGTTGTAACTAGTTTAGTGAACCTTTGTGTATGGTTTAACTAGGGAAGTGAACCTGTTTGAATGTTGTAACTAGTTTAGTGAACCTTTGTGTATGGTTTAACTAGGGAAGTGAACCTGTTTGAATGGTGTAACTAGTTTAGTGAACCTTTGTGTATGGATTAACTAGAGAAGTAAACCTGTTTGAATGTTGTAACTAGTTTAGTGAACCTATATGAATGTTGTAACTAGTTTAGTGAGCCTATAGAAATGTTGTAACTTGTTTAGTGAGCCTATATGAATGTCGTAACTAGTTTAGTGAACCTGTATGAATGTTATAACTTGTTTAGTTAACCTATATAAATGTTGTAACTAGTTTAGTAGACATATGAGTCCCTTAGATGACTCGAGTTTGACAGAGTTTGACTGTAATAGTATATTGGATCCTCCCATCGATTTCATGTGAAGCAGCACTGTAAACATCTAACATATGTATAACAAGTAAACATTCGTACATTATATGAAATGTATTACAAGTTAACATTCTTACATCATATTTATTGTATTTAAAATTAACTCGTACAGTGTATGGAATGTACTACAATTTAAAACTTGCATTACATGAAATGTATTAGCCTATAAGTTAAAATTCTGGTTAGTATAAGAAATGTAATGTAAACAACACAAAGATTAGTAATTGGACCAAAGATCATGTACAGTCGTTTCACCACCTTTCGAGTCAAACAGTTGTTGCTAGTCAGTGTCGAACCTAGGGAACTTAGTTTTTATTACATTATAAACTTTCATATTTAAACATGAATCTACTATCTTCCTCACTTTATATATTTAAAAATAGAATGTTTGTTAAGAATCTGTGTTAAACACTTGTAGAGAAATAAACAAAAATTATTTTTAAAATTGTACTCAAAATAACAACATTATGGAGCAAAACAAAAGGTGAGTTTGTGTGACCAGAAGAAGAGGCCGAGAGGTGGAAAGGCCTGACCTAAAGCTAGCTGACACCTAAAGTCAAACTGTTTTACTCTACTAATAATTAATTTACACCCCCTTTTATATTTTCTATTCGATGTCCCTCTCTACATATTCAGTATTCCCTTTTATTATATTGTTTTCCCTTTTCCCCCCACCCCAACAAAACTGTTAATTTCTCCCACTCCTCATCTTGTATTCATTTTGTTATCATATGTGTTCTCCCCCCCCCCTCTGTCCTCACCATATCTCTGCCCTCATCCCATCTCTGTACTCACCCCATCTCTGTCCTCACCCCATCTCTGTCCTCAGCCCATCTCTGTACTATCTACATCTCTGTCCTCACCCCATCTCTGTCCTCAACCCATCTCTGTCCTCACCCCATCTCTGTCCTCCCCCATCTCTGTACTCACTACATCTCTGTCCTCACCCCATCTCTGTACTCACTACATCTCTGTCCTCACCCCATCTCTGTACTCACTACATCTCTGTACTCACCTCATCTCTGTCCTCAGCCCATCTCTGTACTATCTACATCCCTGTACTCACCCCATCTCTCTCCTCAACCCATCTCTGTCCTCACCCCATCTCCCTCCCCATCTCTGTACTCACTACATCTCTGTCCTCACCCCATCTCTGTACTCACTACATTTCTGTCCTCACCCCATCTCTGTACTCACTACATCTCTGTCCTCACCCCATCTCTGTACTCACTACATCTCTGTAGTCACTACATCTCTTTCCTCACCCCATCTCTGTCCTCACCCCATCTCTGAACTCACCCTATCTCTGTACTCACCCAATCTCTGTCCTCACCCTATCTCAGTCCTCGCCTCGCCCCATCTCTGTCCTCACTACATCTCTGTCCTCTCTCCATCTCTGTCCCTTTCCCCCCCCCCCCCCATCTCTGTCATGACGATTCCATTGACGATACTGAAGTAATTGATGTTTATTGAATTGTTGCATTACTTTCTTATTTACACAACCACACTATAAATGGAAAACTGAAATTTTCTAAATGCCCCATCGTCCACTAAACCATCAAATGTCCCCCTTGTGATGCCTGGGCCATACATTGGGAAACACTGCCTTTAGGGGGTCCGTCAGGTACAGTACTCTGTAGCATCAATGAGCGATTATTCGGTTCTTGTTATTAGTAGGGCTTTAGTCTGTGGGGTTTACATGTCAGGGGTTTATCTGGTGGCAGGCCTGGTTCTATGTCAGGGGTTGGAGATTATCTGGTGGTAGGCCTGGTTCTATGTCAGGGGTGGGAGATTATCTTGTGGGCAGGCCTGGTTATATGTCAGGGGTCGGAGATTATCTTGTGGGCAGGCCTGGTTCTATGTAGCACAATCAACCAACTCGAACGTGGAATACAATGGACAATCAACATGTTACATGTTTGCTCTGATATTGTACTTCTACATGAATCACAATCACCAATCAAACTGATACATGTAAATCAATAATAAGTTACATCTTTAACGATCAACAGTCAAATAGTTACATTTATTACAATCAACAATCAAACAGTTACATATATTACATTGAACAATCAAACAGTAACATATATTATAATCAACAATCAAACAGCTACATATATTACCATCAACAAAATTTACATATATAACGATCAAGAGTCAAACAGTTTCTTGTATTACAATCAACAATCAGGCAGTTACATATATTACAATGAACAATCATACAGTTACATATATTACAATCAACAATCAAACAGTTACATATATTACAATCAACAATCAAACAATTACATATATTACAATCAACAATCAAACAATTACATATATTACAATCATAATTTCAACACCGATCACAATTGTTTTGCACGGTGCAGTGTGTTAATTTCAAAGCGGGCGATAACTCAAGACGAACTCAATGTTGCTCGGTACAGGTAACCTCTTCAGTTGACCTCTTTTAAATACTTCATTTTTATAGTTACCTGTTGCACCGTGCAGCGAGATGCTTGTCTGTCTGTAAAGTTATCTCACCTGCCTGTTGAAGCTGCTGATAGTCGGGACAGGGCAAGAGTAGCTGCCCCCCCCCCCCCCAGCGGTAACTTCGTTTCACAGGAATGTTTGGGCTAATTGTGAAACAAAGGAGTAGAGAATAATTTATTGAGAAACATTAGTGGTTACGGACATTAAAAAAACACTCCCGGAGATAACAGAGTGTGGAGCTGTGTGTCAGTTAGCGGAACAATTATAAGTTGAAGAATAATCCAAGTTGTTATATGTTTTTTTTAAAAATTAAAATCTTATCTCAGATAGTCTGTGTTAGAGAAACAAAACAAAAGATCATCAATATCAATGTATTAATGTGTGACTTAAATATTTCTGATAAACAGAATCTATCTATCTATCTATCTATCTATCTATCTATCTATCTATCTATCTATCTATCTATCTATCTATCTATCTATCTATCTATCTATCTATCTATCTATCTATCTATCTATCTATCTATCTATCTATCTATCTATCTATCTATCTATCTATCTATCTATCTATCTATCTATTTGAATGTACAACCGTCCATCTATTTATTTGTTTGTCTATTTATCCAAATTATTTATTAATAAATCCTTTGGTTTTGTCTTAATCTTAATTTTTTCTTTGAAAGCTATTCATCCTAAACCCACCGGAGGGTGTTTCAATCCATTCGTGCGCCGCACCTAATAGACACATCATCATAACGGCCATGTAATCATCAGAAGTGAAATTTATCAGAGCGAGACGAAGCTAAACGAAGTCACAACAAGGCGATCAGTGAACCCAGCCATTCAGGTTTTGTTTATTCCCCCCCTCCCCCTTCCCTTTGTAAATTCATTTTACATCTTCCGCTTAGAGTTAATTTCCTGCGGTTTCTCTCCATAAAATTTTCATAAAAAACAACAACATATTCACACTTACACTTACACTTATAAAGTTTTATCTCATAACAGTTGCACTTAAAAAAAGAATCCGAGAAAATAAGAGAGTCACAATACATTGTGTGGTCTGTGTCGACCCCGCCCCTTCTGTAACACGTAAATTTAATGTCTTGGCCGACTTTATATCAAGCCAGTGAACACACACACACACACACACACACACCTGGGTCTATGCAGGTATATATGTATGTTTTCAGGAGGACCGAGGTAAACTGTTTACATCACTGCTACCTAAAACCTCAACGTGTTTTACGTCTCCCACCACCAGGTATATGCCAAATAAAAAACCCAGAGGACTCACTTAATTCTTTATCGTGTTCGTACTCAAATTAGACCTACAAATTTCTGACTCACCATCTACAGTTTCATGGCGTGAAGAAAATGTTTATGGATTGTAAACTTTCATGTAAATTTTTTTCGATCGAGGAGTATATTTTGTTGTTGACAGTTACCATGTTTGATTCTTAACTTTTCATACTATTATACTATTATCGAGGAGTTTATCAAGTGATTTATATTGACACTGTCATATATATGTTCGACCTTTCATGTGAGTACTTTGATATAGGATTATCATCTGGCTTATTATGTTAATATCTATGTTTGATTCTAAATTTAACACGTGAGTACTATTGTTATTAACTCAGTTGATTTACTTCGCCAGTGATTATTGGTTGACCTTTTTTGTTTCTATTTGATAATGGAAGTCATGTTCGATATGTTTTCAATAAGTATATAAAAAGTACATTGTGAAAAAAACGGTAGTTTGCACAAAAGCGGACAACATCACAGCGGTAGTGCAGAGTATGATGGTATGTTTACATACAAGTCAGAGTGGAGATAGCCCAGTTTATTATCTGACAAGAACTATTATTATTTTACATCTGGATTCTAATTTCTTACAGCGAATAGTATAACATCGCCTGGAGGTTTAAGTACGTTAGATAAGGTGTACATCCATACACAATTAAACATGCATAGATATGTACGTATATAAATAGATATAAAGATAGAAATAGATAGATGTAAATAGATAGATAAATGGAGAGATAGGTAATGACTAAGAAGTTCTTTACCTACTTGAAAAGTAATAAAACTGGTTTTCATTATCAACAAATATTTCACACATAACTAATTTGAAACTACGTAGAATTATGTCATGTATTAAAATGCAGTGTAGCTAAACCGTATTAGAACTACTTACAAAATAAAATTTGGTGAAATTCATTTATCACTTTTTACTTCTATTCATTTCTATACCTAGAGTGAAAAAGCTTTCTTAAAAATTTAATTGTTATACGTTTTTGTAAATAACATTTAAATTAACATGTATTTACAATATTTAAGTCTAGGTTTTCAGAAAAAAAGACCAAACAATGAAACAAACAGTTCAACTTCTTAAATCTTAGACTTTACGAAGTAATAAACTTAAGCAATCATTCAACAAGATTAAACATGGGTACTAATGATAACATTAATTTTAGCACTCGATTACATTAATTAAACAGATCATCGATTATTTTTGTTTACCTAGCTGATGCCATATATTCTTAAATGTATCGATAAAAAATATTTAAAAGAAAGTAATAAAATCTTAAAGTAATCTGTTTAGCTATAACTGTTTTTCAATTGTAATATAAACATTTGCTTTATTTAATGAGGTTTATCGGTAGCGCCGGTTTTTGTTTATTTTTAATTGTGATCAGCTGTGTTTTTGTGAGGTAATTGGTAGGTCTGGTTTTTTTTTTTAAAGGTGAACGTTGTTACGTGAATGTGACTGTGATTGAATGACGAGCTCAACCAGACATACAGCAATACTGCTCAACCAGACTCATCGTGAATCAGGGAGTTGAAATAATAGAACTTCCATCATATCTACACAGGGAATAAAACATTATAGAACGATTTACCTTATCGTTTTATAATATGATATGAAATATACAAGCCAGTCCGAAATATTGTGTGTAGAAAACAATTATTGGAAATGCGGTTTTGACCACAAAATAAAAATACAACAATCACAATAGATTACAGCTGGTCAGTAGGCCTATAGCTGGACAGAACCAGCAATCCTTCTCTAATCATCTGCAGTGTAACTGGACAGAACTTCTTTTATTTTTTAATCATCTGCAGCATAACTGGACAGAGACACTTCCGTCCATCGTGACGCAATCTGCCATTCAAAAATTAAAATGACCAACGATCTTCCACCTTTAGAAACACGTTCTGCACTTCTAGCACAGTCTAGCAGTCATGAAGCTGGGGATGACCAGGCAGATGACGATAATTACGATGATGAGCAGTTTGTAACGCCTCCGTCGTCACCCGTTGACGGAACATTTTTTGTTCTCCCGGACTGCCCTGCACCCCGCGTCTGTCAGAAAGAGACTGAGACGTCAGGATATTTACTCACAGATTCCAGTCCTGTCAGCGCTCATCCTAAACTGTCAGATTATAATAAAGTCAACAAAGTGTCAACCAGTGCCGGCAGCGCTTCCCCGACAAAGAGTACAGCTCACCATGAAGTCAACAACATGTCTCCCACCAGCGGCGGCGAATATCATACGCCGCCAATAAGTCATCACGTAGACAGCAGCCTGTCTCATACCGGTGTTGGCGCTCATCCCGTACAACTACTTGGTCTTAACGAGGACAGCCTGTCTCATACCAGTGTTGGCGCTCGTCCTACACACCTAATGGGTCAACAGGAAGACAGCTTGTCCTCCAGCAGTGGCAGCGAGCTGAGCTTCTCCCCCGGGGATTTCACGCCCAAATACAAACGCCACGAGGGGCATTTTTCCTTTTCCAACGTTGGACTTTACCAGAGGCGTAGAATGAAGAGGCGAATGCTGCGGCTGCAGTCTTTTGAGGAGGTCAGGCTAGGAATCGTCTACCCAGAAGACGACGCCATTCAAGAAGAGAGTCAAGAGCCGCCGGATTCGACAAATGACGGCAAGGATAACTCAGAGAAGGATAACTCAGAGAAGGATAACTCAGAGAAGGATAACTCAGAGAAAGTAAGTACCTTTGACAAATTTTATCTGCCCATTAAAAAAATAAACAACTGACAAACTTACAGATTTTTTTCATAAACTTAAACAGGGCCACAGCCATAAATTGTGGGGCCCTTTACAAATTTTGTCAACGTGGGTCCCTCGAGAGCCTTTCATTCAATTTTTTCAGCAACGTAATTTCTGTAGGCGACAGGGCCCATTGACAATAGCTCGTGCTGCCTCCCTCCCCCTTGCAGGGGCCGAAGTCACGGGGCAATGCAGTATATACAAAAGCATACGACGGAAAACACAGGAGACGTTTAACGCTCCATCTCTCTTAAACTGATAAAACTGCAGTTAGAAAACAATTTTTTGCGATTAAATGATGAGTGCCTCTAAAAAAAAAAGGCTTGGTATGTGGCCCCCTTACCGGTCAATCACCCCTCCCCCCCCACAGCCCTGGTCTTGTGTGTCATATTTGTTTACCGTTCATGGGATAAATGGTGAGAGTGATGTTGAGCAATACATTAATGATAAATCAATAATAGATCGACCATTCATAACACATGTGTGTGTATAACATTCTAACAGTACATTTCAAACTGTGTCGACATCTGGACCATCTCGATTTGAAAAGGCTGTCTCTCTTTTTAGAGCATTTTCGAAAAAAAAATACTCTATTGTCCCCGTTTTGTCTGTCTGTCTGTCTGTCTGTCGGTCTGTCTGTCTGTCATCACCCTAGATCTCAACAACCATAAGTCCTAGACCCATGATGTATATATCATTTTGTAGGTCTTGGCCTGCCAAGAAATGACTTTTTTCCATTTCGCGATCTGACCTCTCAGGGCCGTAAAAGGGGCCTTATAAAGTACCGTTTTTTACTACATAAGCTATATTAATAATGGAGCGCCCTATATCTCAGCAACCATAAGTCCTAGACCCATGATGTATATATCATTTTGTAGGTCTTGGCCTGCCATGTGTACATCAAAAGTTCATTTCGCGATAGGACCTCTGAGGGCCGGCCTTCAGGGCTCCTAAGGGGCTTATATATGATATATACACCTGGTACGTTCAATAACCCATTCATTTGGTGCGAAATACTGCAGCGCGTAGTTTCACCAAGATTTATTAAGAAACTCATCAAATGAAATAGTAAGCTTGTGTTCTGAGTTAAATTGAAAGTATCAGAGCTATGCAACAATTGACGGAGTTTTCGGACGATTAAATGACTATAATTTCGAATGTTTTCAATTATGAGTCCTATTTCAGTAACCACAAACCACTTGTAGTTAGATTTAAGAGAAAATAATTTTTTTTTCAAATATAAAGAAACGTCTTTATAATATTTTTTTTTACAGATATATGCATTACACAATTGAATTTATAAACATTTCCAAAATGTACAAATATTTACTGAAAGCTAACAAACGTACTGATACATAACATGAAAATGCGCTAACACGTCCTGTGTCCAGAATGGAACAGGCTTAATTGCTTGTTTTTTTTAATATACATTTTAATTGCAACTTCACTTTCTGTTTATCTGTGCACATGTGTGTATGTGTGTGTGTGTGTGTTTGTGTGTACTACGATATAGGATAGCAGCTCCTCTCATCCTTTTTCTGGTCGGTACCCCAAAGGTGTGAAAGAATTGTTGTGTATTTGTGGAGTTGCGCAGTAGAATATCTGCTGTCAGAACATTATAGGTGGGTGTGAGAACTGTTTTGGGGTCAGTTAGCGTGTTTTTGAATGGAATGGCGTGGGTTTGATGGTGAAAGGTTGAAAGATCAAAGTCGTGAATGGAGAGTGACCGGAGTGACCAGTGTGACCAGTGGAGCATGGCTGTATGTGGTTTAGAAGATAAAGGGGGTTAGGAGGGAAGGTGGTTTTAGGTGGACGTGGGGAAGGGAGTTGACCTACAGTAAAGAGTTTATCGTATGAGACAGTTGCTAGTTGACGAGTGTAAAAGTTGGGATGTTGATCTTAAAGAATGCGGGGCGTATTATGAAGTATTAACGAAGGAGATATATTAGAGGCCGAACAAGATCCTGTACACAACAATATGTCCTCGGGAACCCCTCACACGTAAGTTCGCGAAT
Source organism: Bulinus truncatus (assembly GCA_021962125.1). Lineage (NCBI taxonomy): Eukaryota > Metazoa > Mollusca > Gastropoda > Planorbidae > Bulinus > Bulinus truncatus. The sequence goes on from JAGDYQ010000094.1 coordinate 3,069,176, forward strand.
CAAAGTACTTATTTTCATAATATAAAAACGTGTTTGCCTTTCTAAAGGGATACTTGGGTTACGTGGTTTGGTGATGAGTCAAGCAGCAAACTGGCGACCTTCTTCGAACTCATTGGTTGTTTTAAACGAAAAATGTATGTCGTTTCGTACCACTTGGATAGCCTTTCCTGTACCCTTTGGATATCCTTTCCCGTTACCCTTGGTTAGCCTTTCCCGTTACCCTTGGTTAGCCTTTCCCGTTAGCCTTGGATATCCTTTCCCGTACCCCTTGGATAATCTTTCCCGTACCCCTTGGTTAAGCTTTCCCGTACCCCTTGGTTAGCCTTTCCCGTTACCCTTGTATAGCCTTTCCCGTTACCCTTGGTTAGCCTTTCCCGTTACCCTTGGATATCCTTTCCCGTACCCCTTGGTTAAACTTTCCCGTACCCCTTGAGGTAGGCGTACCACTGGTTGGGAGCCGCGGATATAGGGCTAAAGACCAGTTCGTAAATAAATCGAGTCTAGACAGCGAGTTTCTAGTAAAGTTCCCTTAAGCCCCCCAAAGGGCTCATCAAGACCTTTCGGTTAGCAGTCCAGCGCGCTACCACACTGCGACCACAATAAAAAATAGTAACTTTATTTCCTTTAAAATGCAAAATAAATAAATAAATATAAAAACCATTTTTTTAAAGAAAAAAAATCCAACTTTTAATAAAAGCTTCAAAAAATTCTTAGCTCACACAAATATTTCAATTATCAACACTAAAAAAAGTGTGGGTCACTCTTGAAGTTATCATTTGTAACATGAAATAATAAAAAAAAAATTTTTTTCTAGACCTGTAGGCTATGAAATTAATTGCATTTCTAACATGAAAACAGGTTCCTGGACTGAAAATATCTTTTGGTTAATTTATAAATAGCTATAAATAGACAGATAATTAAGCAACGCTTAATTTAAGTAAACATTTATATCAACTAAGGCAGTGGTTTTCAAGGTTTCATACAATGAGACCCGCCACAATAAACAGTTACAGTCTCTCGACCCACCATAATAAACAGTTACAGTCTCTCGACCCACCACAATAAACAGTTACAGTCTCTCGACCCACCACAATAAACAGTCAAAGTCTCTCGACCAACCACAATAAACAGTTACAGTCTCTCGACCCACCATAATAAACACAGTCTCTCGACCCACCACAATAAACAATCACAGTCTCTCGTCCCACACAATAAACAGTTACAGTCTCTCGACCCACCACAATAAACAGTTACAGTCTCTCGACCCACCACAATAAACAGTTACAGTCTCTCGACCCACCACAATAAACAGTTACAGTCTCTCGACCCACCATAATAAACAGTTACAGTCTCTCGACTCACCACAATAAACAGTTACAGTCTCTCGACCCACCACAATAAACAGTTACAGTCTCTCGACCCACCACAATAAACAGTTACAGTCTCTCGACCCACCACAATAAACAGTTACAGTTTCTCGACCCACCACAATAAACAGTTACAGTCTCTCGACCCACCATAATAAACAGTTACAGTCTCTCGACCCACCACAATAAACAGTTACAGTCTCTCGACCCACCACAATAAACAGTTACAGTCTCTCGACCCACCACAATAAACAGTTACAGTCTCTCGACCCACCATAATAAACAGTTACAGTCTCTCGACCCACCACAATAAACAGTTACAGTCTCTCGACCCACCACAATAAACAGTTACAGTCTCTCGACCCACCACAATAAACAGTTACAGTCTCTCGACCCACCATAATAAACAGTCACAGTCTCTCGTCCCACCATAATAAACAATTTAGTTTTCGCGTCCCACCTGCAAATTAAAAACTTTGATGAAAGATAGTGAATACAAGCTTCATTAATTCTATATAGATAGATTTCCCTTTTTACTTTGCAGATTTACTAATTTACTTTGAAAGTTTACTGGTTTACTTTGTAGATTAACAAACTGTTAGAAATGATCTAAAGAATCATTTTTAGTGCACTGTAGTAAAACCAAGCAATATTTTGCTGTAGATAGTCATCCAAAATTAGCCAGGCCATTGATTTGATATTTTTTAATATTTTTTATTTAATTTCCATTTTTGTTTGTGTGTGGGTGTTTTTTTTACACAGACCTCAGCAGTTCAATAAACTAACAAAGCTCTTTAAGTCTCTGGTCGAAATATCAATGGGAGTCAGGAATCCAACTGGTTCAGACTGTGAGAAATAGTTGAAACCATTCTAACTGTAACACACGTAACAAAGTTTTGTGCAGTTGCATTTGTATAATTGTATCTGTAGTTCTATATTTTCTCTTTTCAAGACTCGCTATGTGACATTTTTATTTAATTGATATGTATTTATTGGACTGTTTGTTGATTCTATATTTGCACCTAAAACCTGTAAGGTATTGGCGTTTTAAGCTTTTTTTTATTTTCAAAGCTACCAGAGTGAAAAACATTCATATCTATCTATCTATCTATCTATCTATCTATCTATCTATCTATCTATCTATCTATCTATCTATCTATCTATCTATCTATCTATCTATCTATCTATCTATCTATCTATCTATCTATCTATCTATCTATCTATCTATCTATCTATCTATCTATCTATCTATCTATCTATCTATCTATCTATCTATCTATCTATCTATCTATCTATCTATCTATCTATCTATCTATCTATCTATCTATCTATCTATCTATCTGTCTGTCTGTCTGTCTGTCTGTCTGTCTGTCTGTCTGTCTGTCCGTCTGCCTGTATGTGTCTGCCTGTCTGTCTGTCTGTCTCTCTTTGTCTATATGATTCGGAATATCATTAATATTTTCAGTTTTTCATAAGCGACGTCTTTTAGGATATATATCTAATTACCTTGAATTTGTATCAAATTTAATGTGTTAATCTAAACTACCTGTGTAATAAACCAACAATGTCGTACTGCAATGAATACCAAATGTAAACAATGATATATCACGTGTTTACGATGATAGGATAGATTTACTTTATTTACACATATAAACCTGATTCACATTGTTATTATATGGTCCAATGAAAGGACAGATTTACTTTATTTACACATATAAACCTGATTCATATTGTTATTATATGGTCCAATGATAGGACAGATTTACTTTATCTACACATATAAACCTGATTCATATATTGTTATACAGGTAAATTTAAACAAAATTAAAATCACTCGTGGAACTTTTTTTTTTTAAATTTTGCGGTCATGCGTAGAGACATACTTCACACGACCGAGATTTCTATTGGATGTTTTATTTGTATTCGTAGGGCGTATTGGCATTGTGGTAAATGTGTAACTGGAGCAAGTAAAGTTCAGTTTTTAATGAATTATTTAGATTTCACTTATGAAGTGCCCTACTTCTGAATAAGTCCATTGATCCTACCTTTACGTGTGAATGAATCTTAAGACATTAAAGCTACTTATCTTCGTTTGTACCCGTGTCTTTATATCAAGGTGGAATAAGACTTAAGCCCTCAACATGTATGACATTGTACCAGGACCGTCTCATTAAAAGTACACACCTGGGCATTATCTCAGGGCCCGATAAGTATATGCCCCTCACCCCCCCCCGAGCTAATAGATCATTTTCATTTCATTCTTTCAAAGAGGTTGTCTTGGAGAGCCCATTAAATAATAGTTTGCCCCCGGGGGTGGAAGGCCCATAATGTCGTTAAGATGGCCCAGTTTGGTACCATTGAGTAAAAGGCCCAGTCGCTTGGATTCGAACCTTTTAATAAACACCGTGAGGATCATTTATACATCCCCTCAACCATCTCCGAGTCAGCCTTGCCAACTTCATCAACTTCCATGGCCATAGAATAAATACAAACTTCAAGTTGTGTGAACATCTGGTTCATGTAGGTACACCATAATCAGTGGCGTAGCGAGCTTAACTCGCTCCCGGGGCACAATACCTTTTTTTTAGCGCCCCCATCATTCGAAAACCATATAATATTATATGTAAAATATACCACTTGTCACCCCTTTGTGAGTGTGAGAAGTCCCTGTAAGGATGAGATGAAATCTCTTAGACCCTATAGACCACTAATGGGACGGTTTTTGTGGTGCCCTTTTTTCATCCCCACCATAGCCGATAGTGCAATGGCCATGGAGGCACCGCGGGAGACATATAGGGAATTTGAGCCAAGACCTGAAAAATTTCCTTGGCCTTCACCGGAGATCGAACCAGGTACCTTCAGGTCGACAGTCGAGCGCTTTACCGCACGACCATCCGTCCCCGATCCCCTTTTGTGAGTAGCGCCGGGCATGATGACCCCCCTTGCCCACCCCTCACTACGCCACTGACCATAATGCATCAAAGCCATTTATCTGTGTCGTAGAAAAGATGTATGCTACGTTGAGTTATTTCTAAACTCTATCAGTGTGAAGAGTTCAGAAGTTAGAAAGTTTGTAAAGGAGAGAAAAAATTTTGTAAAATATTTACAGAAAATAATAACGTGATATTGTATCTTGAAACAACTATTTAGAAAACTAATTGAACCATTAAAATAAATTTAACCAATGTATACTTTTGCTATTGAAGATTTTTTTTTGAACATCCCTTTCAGCTAAGTTTCGCTTTAAGCTAATCCATACCTCACCTTGAAGTTGTTCGGACCCATGTTGTATAGACAATTTTACATTGAAGTCAAAAAGGAAACATTTTGTAAAGAAAGTAATATAGGCCTATGCGTTCAAGAATGTCACATTCACATCGCATACATTTTACAAGCTTACAAATCCTTGGATGACCATATTGTTATGTATTCTTGTTTTCTATTTCGAGGGTTCTATATTTATGTAGGCTCATATTGTAGGTAATGACTTTTTGGTTTTGCACCCTCCCCTCCCCACTCCAACATAACGCAGTTGGTTAAGGCCTCAGTGGCACCAGGTAGTCCATAATTTAAGTTTTTTCCCCCCCAAGTTTAAGTTTGCTGAAGTAAATGATATTCCCCGGTGACTTGAATCTGTCATCTGCACCTTAGTCGCTAGACTGACTGCCGTACTGCCATAAGAACTTTAAAAAAAAATGTGGTGGCATCACTTGAAAGAAGAAAAATGTTGTGATACAGGTTTCCGTTGGGCTGTACTGTTAGTTGACAGTAACAGACATCGTGAGACATACTGCATTGTTTGTTGACAGTGGCAGACATTGCAAAAAAAAAAAAACAACACTGGCCTGTAGAACAGAAGTTACATTGTGAGACATACTGCACAGTCAGGAATTAAATGTTTTTTTTATGGTTTGAAAGCTTTATTTTTGTTCGTTAAAGATTGTAAGTCTAAAAAGAATCTACAGATAGCTTGTTGGTCATTTAAGTTGGTGACGTCAGAAAGAAAAAGCAATCCAGAGCATTATTTCTTAGTGCCAACAATTTTAGTAATTCTCACGATTCCAACAATTTTAGTAATTCTCACGATTCCAACAATTTTAGTAATTCTCACGATTCCAACAATTTTAGTAATTCTCACGATTCCAACAATTTTAGTAATTCTCACGATTCCAACAATTTTAGTAATTCTCACGATTCCAACAATTTTAGTAATTCTCACGATTCCAACAATTTTAGTAATTCTTACGATTCCAGCAATTGGCCATGCTAACAAATATGGACCCGCCTGGGCCTCTATCTAACATGATTGAACAGTTGGGGGGGGATGCCCATTGTAAAAGACTATTCGGGGCCCAATATTTACAATCAGAGGCTTTGACTGAGTATTGGCCTAAAGCCCTGGCCTGTACCTTTGTCTGGGGGGGCCCTCAGAAAATCCCTTTGTATAGGGCCACCAAATGGACCTTTGACACGCCCATCCCTTAAAATCAGCATTTGAACGGCTCTGGAACAATAGTATTCCTTAGAACACAAGACGTGGGCAAACTAAGGCCCTTGAGCCACGTATGGCTCTAGGACCAGGTCCAATCTCTTCCCCTCTCGTCTCATTCAAATCAATAACGTTTATATTTAACGTATGTTATTTCATATAAACACTTCACCCCTCTTCTCTTTGTCAGGCTTGTTCTGCTTAAATTTAAGAACACACGTGGCCCGCGGTTCAAAAAGTTTACCAACCATTGTGCTAGAGTTGATTGTATCATATTAAACAACAATACATCCCGTAATACAAAACGTCCACGGAAGATGTGACGAAGTGAATACATTTGATCATGATGGATGGTGAATATGATCAGCTGGGGGGTAAGGGGACGTAACAAACATCGGGGTCAACGTTGTTCAGATGTCACAGTGATGTGTTCATTGCGCTCACCCTGAGTGATGTTTTGGTGATGTGAATCGCGGGGTACGTTGAGTTTTATTTCGTGTACTTCAAGTGTTCAATATGGTGTGACTATCTGCGCGTGTTGTTGACTCTTCCACGATACGTAACGTTCTCCTTTATGAAATATCATTTCACTTGAACTACTTCGATGTAAACATCAGTAGTTCTCAAACATTTTGCTATTCGTGACCCACTTTTCAATATGATCGGTTTCTGCGATCCATCCGTTAGGAAAGAAAATAATAATAAAAGAAAAAATGGCTTATTTAATAACATTGTTTCTCGATTTAGTAATGATACATTTTCTGCCAACCTCACTTCAAATCAGCCCGCGAGCCACCAAACCGTAATTTGAGAACCACTGATATTTAATCTTACAGGTTTTTTTTTAAGACTTCTGGAGTGACATGAATGCTGAGTTGACAACTGTTTTTGGCATATCAGTCAAAATATTGGAATACAACCGCTAAGCGACAGCAATAGGATGACTGCAGTGTCAGAGTGATATTGACTTAGATTATTGCCCTGAGGCACCGGCTTGCCTTAATAGCATCATCTACCTTTTTATCTCATCAACACACGCACGTGCATTGAGGTTTAGAAATTATAGTCACAACTAGTTGCAAGTACCCGGCTTTGCCCGGGTGTAAAATAAGGTTTTCTGTTTACCTTCTGTTTTCTCCCTACCCCCTCTCTCGCTTCCTCTCTCTCTCTCTCTCTCCCTCCCTCCCCCTCTCTCCCTTTCCCTCCCTCCCTCTCCCTCCCTCTCTCCCCTCCTTCTCTCCCACCGTCCATCCTCCCTCCCTCCTCCTTCCCTCTCTCTCCTTCCCTGCCCCCTCTTTCTCTTTATCTCTTCCTCGCATTCCTCCATCCTCTCCCTCTCTCCTTCCCTCCCCTCTCTCCCTCCCTAACCCCTCTCTCCCCCCTAACCCCTCTCTCCCCCTTCCTCCCTGCCTCATTTCCTCTCTCCTTGCCCCCCTCACTCTTTATCTCTCTCTCTCCCTCCCTCTCTCCCCCTCCCTCCCTCCCCTCTCTCTCCCTCCCTACCCCCTCTCTCCCTCTCCCCCTGCTCCCTCTCCCATTTCCCTCTCCCCCTGCTCCCTCTTCCATCTCCCTCCTTTTCTCCCCCTGTCCATCCCCCTGCCTCTTCTCTCCCCCTCCCTCCCTCCTACCCTCCTTTCCTCTCTCTCCTCCTGCCCCCCCTCTCTCTCTTTCTTTTTCTTTATCTCTCTCTCCCTCCCTCTCTCTCTCTCTCTCTATATATATATATATATATATATATATACTTATTATTATGGTTTCACACTTCTTCTAAAATCCTTCTTCATTCCTTTACCTTCCTCAAACTGTACACATCAGAGAGCATGAAAAAACATCAACAATTCTTTGCATCACAAAGGCACAATACAGCACCAACGCGCAAGTTCTATTCGATCATAGGGAAATGACGTCACAGAGGAATTTTATTTATGGCGCAGTCGAGATTACTTTAATATAGTAAAATACTAAAATAAAAAAAATTAATTACAATTAAACTACCCATCGAGATGAAACGAAACCTGTCCTATAACCTTCCCCATGTAATTATGTGTATGTGTAACAAATTTCACGTTATTTGTTTGTTTGGATCTTGAGTTATAAGGGAACAGACAGACAGACAGACAACAAATGCGTCTTATAAGTATAGAAATAATCTTCCTTATTTATAAATTGGAGTTGTTATTTACTTTCTAAGATTCACTTTAAATGTAAGGGCGTCACATAACGCCATTGTTTACAGTCTGGTGGGGGCGGGGGGGAGGGGAGGAGCTGGCCTTGATACACTGACACTGTCTGAATAGATTTTAACTATATAAAACGCAAGATTCGAGCACAAACGAAAATAGATTCTATGGCAGCCTTTATGCCAACGACCAGTTTCATTAGAAACATATGAAATATTACTACACATGAGACCATACCCATATACATATAAGAACAGCGTGTAAGTAAGAAATTAAGAAAGTAAGAAGCCGAATTGAATTTGCACGCGGGTGCTGTATCGTGCCACACAAACTTGCCTCTGTGCTGCAAAAGGAACTGCTACTACACAATACTTAAACAAGACTGAGCATTGTAGTAATACATAAAAAACAGTTACCTTATGGTGATTGGTTTGATTTGGTTGGTTGTTTGGTTTTGGTTGTTTGATTAGTTGGTTAGGTTGGTTGGTTTGGTTTTATTTGGTTTAATTTGGTTTGGCTGGTTAGCGTTGACGGGTAATACGGAATACAAGGTCGTACACAGATGTAGTCATGTGATGTACACACTCTACAAGAGCGTAAACAGATGAAGTCATGTGATGTCCACACTCCACAAGGGCGTGCACAGATGAAATCATGCGATGTCCACACTCCACAAGGGCGTACACAGATGAAGTCATGTCATATCCACACTCCACAAGGGCGTGCACAGATGAAGTCATGCGATGTCCACACTCCACAAGGGCGTACACAGATGAAGACATGTCATATCCACACTCCACAAGGGCGTGCACAGATGAAGTCATGCGATGTCCACACTCCACAAGGGTGTGCACAGATGAAGTCATGTCATATCCACACTCCACAAGGGCGTGCACAGATGAAGTCATGTCATATCCACACTCCACAAGGGCGTGCACAGATGAAGTCATGTCAAATCCACACTCCACAAGGGCGTGCACAGATGAAGTCATGTCATATCCACACTCCACAAGGGCGTGCACAGATGAAGTCATGTCATATCCACACTCCACAAGGGCGTGCACAGATGAAGTCATGTCATGTCCACACTCCACAAGGGCGTGCACAGATGAAGTCATGCGATGTCCACACTCCACAAGGGCGTACACAGATGAAGTCATGTTATATCCACACTCCACAAGGGCGTGCACAGATGAAGTCATGCGATGTCTACACTCCACAAGGGCGTGCACAGATGAAGTCATGTCATATCCACACTCCACAAGGGCGTGCACAGATGAAGTCATGCGATGTCCACACTCCACAAGGGCGTGCACAGATGAAGTCATGTCATATCCACACTCCACAAGGGCGTGAACAGATGAAGTCATGTCATATCCACACTCCACAAGGGCGTGCACAGATGAAGTCATGTCATATCCACACTCCACAAGGGCGTGCACAGATGAAGTCATGTCATATCCACACTCCACAAGGGCGTGCACAGATGAAGTCATGTCATATCCACACTCCACAAGGGCGTGCACAGATGAAGTCATGTCATATCCACACTCCACAAGGGCGTGCACAGATGAAGTCATGCGATGTCCACACTCCACAAGGGTGTGCACAGATGAAGTCATGCGATGTCCACACTCCACAAGGGCGTGCACAGATGAAGTCATGCGATGTCCACACTCCACAAGGGCGCGCACACAACTCGCGCTGATCACTTGTGAATTTCTTTTATTTTGTTGTTTAGTGCAGCACTCCCCACGAGTAGCGGGCCCTGGAATCTCATCTCATCACCAGCTTTCTGTCATTGAAAAACACAAAACAACAACAAAACAAAATAAAATTTCCAGGCCCGCTGCTTGCAAAGATTCCATCAGCTAACAGCCCGAGAGAAGTGGGGTGGAGTTGGTGGGGGTGGGGGGAGGCGGAGAGAAATATATGGGGGTTAGAATGGAAGGGAGGGTGGGGTTAAGATCTCCTCCTACCCTTACTCACCCTCCACCTTGTCTCCCATCATCACCCCCTTACCCCGTCATCCTCTCGCGACACACACTGCTGCCATTGGGTTTCATTAGGTCAAGATTGAGAACTGAATTAATAGACTTTTATGCCCCCCCCCGCCCCACACACCCTTTTTCCTTCTCCCCCCTCCCCCTTCACCCCTCGTGAAATGACACACAGTGTCACTGTAGTCACGTGATGGACTCCTTCAACAGTCTTGTGAGTTGCGGTACTCCGGGTGTATATATTTTGTATAAACAACAATTGTTTGGAATTAACATACAACAAGTGTGAAAATAGCTGCCGTGCTAGAAACAAAGTGTTGTGTTTGTATATTCCATTATACATGCATATGTGTGTGTGTGTCGCGAGGTGTTGGGCCGCTCCGTGTGTAGCTGTGTAGCGATGCCCTTGTGTAGCAGTGTAGCAATTTGTTTATTATGGATAGCAGTGTGTTGAGGATTCAAGTGATTAATTGAATTGATTTATGATATTTTCTTATATATACATATAATATTAATATATTTATAAAAATCCACTTAACTACAAAACATTTTGGTTAATAATAGTTACAAAGTCAAATGTGGTCATCTACTTACTAAGTGTTCAATGTCAATAGACAGCAATATTCTGGATTATTTCTTATTTTCTTGTGTGTGTGTGTGTGTATTTTTTTTAATATACGAGTTACGGAGTTAACGAAAAATTCCACGGACCAGCTATGTGATAACCAGCTATGTGACAACCTGAGTATGACAACCAGCCGTTTCCTTGATATGTGAGTATCGCCTTGAAATTGTTGTGTTTACAGTGTGCTAGCAATGTGTTTATTGCAATGGGTGATCATTTCACACATCCTTGGTGTGTTTGTATGTTGCAAAAGTTGCATGTCCACATAAACAACATACATCATATCCCCATAGATTATAGATGGATTGGTTTTACTGGAAGGTTTTCATTTCGCCTGGCAACTAAAATATTTTTGTTGTTACTAGCTTAACAGAGAAATATATTATGGACTTGGATAAATATTCTATGGACTTGGCAGAGAAAAAGTTAATAATATGGGTTAAGTTACTTAGAACAGAACGATGGCATTGCTTTAAGTGAGTTTGCAGAGATGCTGGATTGTATGGATATGTGGCTGGATTGTATGGATAAGTGGCTGGATTGTATGGATATGTGGCTGGATTGTATTGTGTATATTATATGATTTTATGAATGTCTGGCATAACAGATATGACTGATTGGATAGAACTACAGAAATAGGTGATTTCTTTTCGGATATACAGACTGTCAAGTACACAATTAAATCAAAAGTCAAAGTGTAAATTTTTTTTAAACATTATCATAGTTATTAAAAATTGCAATAATTATAAAAGAAATAATTTCCTTTTCATCCTTTACCATTATTTGATTGTAAATTTAACAATTTTTGTTTTTTAATTTTATAAATTTTCAACCCAAAAATCAATATAGTATTCTATGTTTTAATGAATTTTATGTTTAATACATGAAAAACTATAAGATTACATTGGCTAATCAGTTGATATGATTACATTGGCTAATGAGTTGATATGATTATATTGGCTAATGAGTTGATATGATTATATTGGCTCATCAGTTGATATGATTATATTGGCTAATGAGTTGATATGATTATATTGGCTCATCAGTTGATATGATTATATTGGCTAATGAGTTGATATGATTATATTGGCTCATCATCAGTTGATATGATTATATTGGCTCATCATCGGTTGATATGATTATATTGGCTCATCAGTTGATATGATTATATTGGCTAATGAGTTGATATGATTATATTGGCTCATCATCAGTTGATATGATTATATTGGGTAATCAGTTGATATGATTATATTGGCTCATCATCAGTTGATATAGGTAATGAACATCGCTTTACTAAAATATTCATAACAAACCAATGTTACATAGGACGTCAGAATAAATGGACCAGATGTACGTTTGAGTGATTAATGAAATGTTTGCCAATCATTGCAGGATCAACAATCTGTCAGTCCCAGTCAAATGGTTGATCAATAGTCTATTATTGAAACATCTTATGAAATCAATAATCTCTTCACATTTACCCCCCCCCCCCCTTTCCCCACTGCCCTTTCACCGAGAGCACAGTCGACGGCTGTATTTATTTTTAGCTCAAATCTTTACGTCGGTTTGAAAGTTAAGTTACTCACAGATCGCTTCTTTACTTTTGGATGAACTATAAGTTACTCACAGATCGCTTCTTTACTTTTGGATGAACTATAAGTTACTCACAGATCACTTCTTTTACTGCTGTTTGTATCATAACTTACTCACACATTATATCTTTACTTCTGTATCAGCTATACGTTACACATTATATCTTTACTCCTGTATCAGCTATACGTTACTCACACATTATATCTTTACTCATGTATCAGCTATAAGTAACTAACACATTATATCTTTACTTCTGTATGAACTATAAGTTACTCACAGATCACTTCTTTTACCGCTGTTTGTATCATAAGTTACTCACGCTTCATTCATCTCCATGTCGACGTCACGTATAGAAGTTATCCATCATTTGATATTCATGTGACCTCCGTGACCTGGCTTGATTTGTTTACAGATGAAAAAAGCTGCCCAGTGTTTGAACGGATTAGACAGTATTGCCTCAGTAGTACTCACACATACACACATACATACTAACGGACACACGTATAGATATGCACACAATAGCCACATAGACACACCCTAAAACACACACACTTGATTGTACACAAACCTTAGGCACACTCAAACGCATATTAGATTCATAAATAGTCAAGGACACACAGACACACTGATAAACATACTCACAGACAGTGTGATAGACACACTCACAGACAGTGTTATAGGCACACTCACAGACAGTGTGATGGACACACTCACAGACAGTGTTATAGACACACTCACAGACAGTGTGATGGACACACTCACAGACAGTGTTATAGACACACTCACAGACAGTGTGATGGACACACTCACAGACAGTGTTATAGACACACTCACAGACAGTGTGATGGACACACTCACAGACACACTGATAGACATAATCAAAGACAGTAATTCTTTTTTATTTTATTTTATTCTCCTTATATGTCATCAGTGTCCATTTATGTTTTATGTTCCATTCTTATGGGTGGTGGATGGGACTGTTAGACTAGCTAACTTAAGGGTACTTTTAGGATATTGGTGAATTTCTTTCTGGATCTTTCACACTTAATTGTGTTTGATTCTGTGATATTTACGGATCCAGTTAAATTTTCATTACTACCCACAGATAGACACACTCACAGACACACTGATAGACAAACTCACAGACAGTGTGATAGACACACTCGCAGACACACTGATAAACATACTCACAGACAGTGTGATAGACACACTCACAGACACACTGATAGACACACTCGCAGACACACTGATAGACACACTCACAGACACAATGATATACACACTCACAGACACACTGATAGACATACTCACAGACAGAGTGATAGACACACTCACAGACACACTGATAGACACACTCACAGACAGTGTGATAGACACACAGACACAATGATATACACACTCACAGACACACTGATAAACATACTCACAGACAGAGTGATCGACACACTCACAGACACACTGATAGACACACTCACAGACAGTGTAATAGACACACTCACAGACACAATGATATACACACTCACAGACACACTGATAGACATACTCACAGACAGTGTGATAGACACACTCACAGACACACTCACAAACAGAGTGATAGACACACTCACATACACACTAATAGACACACTCACAGACACACTGATAGACACACTCACAGACACAATGATATACACACTCACAGACAGAGTGATAGATACACTCACAGACACACTGATAGACACACTCACAGACACACAGACACACTGATAGACACACTCACGGACACACTGACTTACAAACTGAGAGACACACAAACACACAGAATGACATACTTTTGTAAACACAAAGACATACTCAGATATACATGCATACAAAGACATACTCATATATACAGAATCACAGATTAAGATATACACAAAGACAGATTTAGATATACACAAAGACAGATTTAGATATACACAAAGACAGACTCACACAGAAACCAACGAACAACAAATGTATTGTTATGCATAATATTTTTTATTGCTATTCCTTCCCTCCCTCCCCATGTCACATCTCTCTCTCTCTCTCTCTCTCTCTCTCTCTCTCTCTCTCTCTCTCTCTCTCTACACCTCTCCCCCAAAATATTAAACAATTTTTTTTTTAAAATTCATAAATGTCTGTCTATCTATCACGTTCCGTTCATAAACTCCCTTATGTTTCACCCTCTTCATAAAATAAACATATCTCTCTACCGGCGAAATCTTCAGAGCACACATTTAGACATCTCAGACAAAACGTCCAAAATCCCATGGACCCATTTCCCCTCCCCCCCCATCCCCCCCTAGGCCAGTTTTGATCTCAGCAATGGTCTATGGCTTAGTGTGTGTGAGTGTTCGCCGGTGAAGTTACCAGCGGGTTGGAGTTCAACTTGGTTTCTACCTTTATAGATAAGCGCTCACTTCATGCACAATACTGCTGGAGTGTTATCCCATAACAGATGTTTGAATTGTCTACTTGTTTACTTTATTTTGTAAGATAATTTTTTAGCTAGGCCAGTATGGTCAATACATGAGGGGAGGATGTCAGTGTCCGTGTGGAGATGTCCGAAGTGAATTATGCTGGTCAATGTTGTCGCGGATGTGTCAATATTAACATGGATGTACAGGTGTTGATGTTATGTACAATGTTGTTGTGTACATTGATGTGTGTACATTGATGTATGTACAATGATCAATGTACAATGATGTATGTACATTGATGTGTGTACAATGTTGTTATGTACAATGATGTGTGTACATTGATGTGTGTACATTGATGTATGTACATTGATGTTATGTACAATGATGTTATGTACAATGATGTGTGTACAATGATGTGTGTACATTGATGTATGTACATTGACGTGTGTACATTGATGTGTGTACATTGATGTTATGTACAATGATGTGTGTACAATGATTTATGCACATTGATGTGTGTACAATGTTGTTATGTACATTGATGTGTGTACATTGATGTTATGTACAATGATGTGTGTACAATGTTGTTATGTACATTGATGTGTGTACAATGTTGTTATGTACATTGATGTGTGTACAATGTTGTTATGTACATTGATGTGTGTACAATGTTGTTATGTACATTGATGTGTGTACATTGATGTGTGTACAATGTTGTTATGTACATTGATGTGTGTACATTGATGTTATGTACAATGATGTGTGTACAATGATGTATGTACAATGATTTATGTACATTGATGTGTGTACATTGATGTATGTACATTGATGTGTGAACATTGAAGTCATGTGCCTTGATGTCATGTACAATAATTTTTGTACATTGATGTATGTACATTTACCAAATTTTTTTTTTGAGTGGTGGTAAATCTGGGTCAGAATGGAAGGCCGTTCAATAATTGTGACTAAACGTAGATCACAAGTGATGTACATTTGATGTGTGTCATTAGTGAGATCATAAGTGTGACATGTCATACACAATAATTGTGACATGTCTCACATAATAGTTAAAAATATTTCATATAACATATCTCATACACTAGTTGTAACATATCTCGTACACTAGTTGTAACATATCTCATACACTAGTTGTAACATATCTCATACAGTAGTTGTAACATATCTCATACAGTGGTTGTAACATATCCTATAAAATAAAAGTGATTATATTTTACAAAACCTAATTATGAGTTATCACATTTCAGACGCCTATCATATATTGAGATATCACATTTTATACGCATATCCCATATTGCAATATCACATTTCATACGCCTATCACATTTCTACGTGTAGCACATCACATGCCATGATTCTGTTATATCACAAATTTTGAGTGTGGTATGTCACATATCCATAGTCACATATTACATATAAGTGTGTTCTAATCACGAGGAGTCGAGGTTTGACAGATCAAAGGTTTTAAGTCTGATCATAATAACGGGGAACTATCGCGAGTCAATCACATGACATGGTAAGAAGAAAATGTCATCTTGATATTTGTCTAGATATCTTTACTTTTTTTTTTACTTTTTAGTAGAAAATATTGTTTTCAAAGGTAAGAGAAGGTGTGTATGTGTGGGTGTGTGAAGGGGGTCTGTACATATTACTCACAGGTGTAATATACTCACAACCTTTAGTCAAGTTGTAATGTATAGACTACACTTACATAGGTGTAATATACTCACAGTCTTTAGTCAAGTTGTAATACATAGACTACACTTACATATGTGTAATATACTCACAGCCTTTAGTCAAGTTGTAATACATAGACTACACTTAGATAGGTGTAATATACTCACAGCCTTTAGTCAAGTTGTAATACATAGACTACACTTAGATAGGTGTAATATACTCACAGCCTTTAGTCAAGTTGTAATACATAGACTACACTTACATAGGTGTAATATACTCACAGCCTTTAGTCAAGTTGTAATACATAGACTACACTTATATACTAAACCTACGTTTTATTAAGTCCCAGAAAGGAAGTGATGTTTATGTCTTAGCTCCTATGAACCAATATGGCTATGTTTTTTTTTTTTGGAATGCCCTCTTCTTTGATCCCCGCAATAGACGAGAGTGCAATGGCCTTAGAGGCACGACGGGAGACTTATGTAGGTGACTGCACACGCAGGGAGTTGAACTCGTAACGCACAGATCGCAAATTAGGCTGTACTAAAAAGATCCATTTCTCTACCAAAGCCCCACTACCACCACAACTACTTGCTATAGAATTAGATACACACAAGCAATGGCGTAGCGAGCTTAACTCGCGCCCGGTGCACAATACCTTTATAGCGCCCCCCACCCATTTCAAAAACCATATAATATTAAATGTAAAATATACCATTTGGCGCCCCTTTGTGAGTAGCGCCCGGGGCATGATGACCCCCCCCCCTTACCTTCCCCCCACTCACTACGCCACTGCACACAAGATAAATGAAACATAAATACGTAATGTAGAATTTTGTTCAAGGGGCCCATATGGTCTTGTTTTTGTTCCAGGGCCCCAGGCCTTGTGATTGTAATGCTGATAATTTGATAAAATCATTGTGATCGATCCATTGTAATCGATCCGCGATCCATTACTGAAATGAACTTAAATCATGTTTTAGAAGCATACCTCACTAGCAACACTCGAGAAATAAGTACTCAGGTTTGTAATAATGTACCAAGTACAGTATGGGCTTAAATTCACGTCACTGCTGGCCAGCCAGTGAACACAGCCGGGTCAAATGATGGTTCTTCAGTTCTCTTCAGGCAGGAATTACAGAATGGATGAGTTTTTGGAACTGGCTGTTAACCTGTGGGTCAGTTTCAGTTTACTCCCTACCGTGGAGGCGGAGGGGGGGAGGGAGTTCTCCCCAGGTTGATAGTATCCCACGTCTGGTCACTACAAAGAAACTATTGGAGTTAGTAAATACCAATGTGTGTCTGTCAAGTTCAATTTTTTCCCGTTAACACAACAATAACAGTTTGTTTATAATGAAACAAAACAAAAAGGTGTTAACAGTAATCTCCCTTTATAAAATAGTGTTTATCTCCTTTTATAATGTAGTGTTTATCTCCCTTTATAATGTAGTGTTTATCTCCCTTTCGATTGTTTTAAAAAAAAAAAGTCTGGCTAATACGTTAGCACTATATTGACACATATAATTGCTCATTCTATTGCAGTCTCCTAGCACAGTATTGAAGATCTTCTTTTTTCGACTAACAGTCTCTTTTATAATAATGATACTGGCGTGTTCTCCCTTGTGACGTAATCGGTTCTTAATGTACAGTATTAATTAGTCTTCCTTAATATTGATGTAATAAATCTCCCTTTTACTGCCATATAAGCCTACATACATTCTTCAGAAAGCTATTTTACCCCATCCCAGCCTATTGGACTTGTGTGAAGTTCATTCATTACAATTCGCCCGTAGATAGAAACTACAATGTTACGACGTATCTCATCGATTGGTGGGGCTTCATGTCTTGTCCCAATTGATTTATACCTTATCTCGTCTCAACTTGGATGACTGCTAGCACTCAACAGTTCTGTTTTATTTTTATTTTATTGTTTGTACATAAACTGGTGGTACTTTGATGTGCCTCCCCCTTCCTTCCTTTTCCCCCCTCCACTACCAGGCCGCAGCTGTTGGTGAAAGTTTGTTGTCGAAGACAGCCGTTTAAACCCATTGCCTGATGGCAAGAACACTGATAAAATAACTGACAGAGACAGAACTTGTAAACAGTGCCCGTACAGTGATAATAAAAGTACTGTTTCGAGTGAATATCACACGGAATTTCTGAGTTCTGTTTGAAAGTTTAAGTTATTTATATCACCTGATATTCATCTGTTGGAATAAAACTTTGAAAGCTGGTCGGTGCTTAGGTGTTGGGTCAACTCTCTTTATGACTTAATAGCGACCTCTAGTGCTACTGATCATGGCCCCACCCCTAAGACTCACCTCGAGTTAGGAAGGTTTTCAACATACACACAAGGAGAGACATTCTACTCAACATACACACAAGGAGAGACATTCTACTCAACATACACACAACGAGAGACATTCTACTCAACATACACACACATGGAGAGACATTCTACTCAACATACACACATGGAGAGACATTCTACTCAACACACACACAAGGAGAGACATTCTACTCAACACACACACAAGGAGAGACATTCTACTCAACATACACACAAGGAGAGACATTCTACTCAACATAAACACACATGGAGAGACATTCTACTCAACATACACACATGGAGAGACATTCTACTCAACATACACACATGGAGAGAAATTCTACTCAACATACACACATGGAGAGAAATTCTACTCAACATACACACAAGGAGAGACATTCTACTCAACATACACACACATGGAGAGACATTCTACTCAACATACACACATGGAGAGACATTCTACTCAACATACACACATGGAGAGACATTCTACTCAACATACACACATGGAGAGACATTCTACTCAACACACACACACACAACGAGAGACATTCTACTCAACACACACACACACAAGGAGAGACATTCTACTCAACACACACACACACAACGAGAGACATTCTACTCAACACACACACAACGAGAGACATTCTACTCAACACATACACACACAAGGAGAGACATTCTACTCAACACACACACAACGAGAGACATTCTACTCAACACACACACACACAAGGAGAGACATTCTACTCAACACATACACAACGAGAGACATTCTACTCAACATACACACAAACAAGGAGAGACATTCTACTCAACACACACACACACAACGAGAGACATTCTACTCAACACACACACACAACGAGAGATTCTACTCAACACACACACACACAAGGAGAGACATTCTACTCAACACACACACAACGAGAGCCATTCTACTCAACACACACACACACACACAAGGAGAGACATTCTACTCAACACACACACAACGAGAGACATTGTACTCAACATACACACACAAGGAGAGACATTCTACTCAACACACACACAAGGAGAGACATTCTACTCAACACACACACACACAAGGAGAGACATTCTACTCAACACATACACACACAAGGAGAGACATTCTACTCAACACACACACAACGAGAGACATTCTACTCAACACACACACACACAAGGAGAGACATTCTACTCAACACATACACAACGAGAGACATTCTACTCAACATACACACAAACAAGGAGAGACATTCTACTCAACACACACACACACAACGAGAGACATTCTACTCAACATACACACACAAGGAGAGACATTCTACTCAACACACACACACAAGGAGAGACATTCTACTCAACACACACACAACGAGAGACATTCTACTCAACACACACACACAAGGAGAGACATTCTACTCAACACACACACAACGAGAGCCATTCTACTCAACACACACACACACAAAGAGAGACATTCTACTCAACACACACACAACGAGAGACATTGTACTCAACATACACACACAAGGAGAGACATTCTACTCAACACACACACAAGGAGAGACATTCTACTCAACACACACACACAAGGAGAGACATTCTACTCAACATACACACAAGTAGATATACATTCAATATGGCCTTACATCAATACAGTGCGAATCAATGAGAGTTATTATTTTTCTGGCACCATTTGCTGCGGTATTATGAAAAAAGGGCGTTATCTCAATTGGTATATACTAATGCGCTAAACATTTCTCTAAGGTGTTTCAACGACATGCAACCTTCAAACTCGTGTTGTGTCCCCTCCATAATTTTTTTTTCGTCTTCTGTTGTTTAGAATGTCTTTCTTATCGTCTCATAAACACTGTCAGCTGGAATACCCCAGGGCATAATGAAAATAGAAGCCGTTGTCTGTCTCAGCTCTGAGCCGAAGTGGTAAATTACCTTCTTATTACCTCATCTGTCTCGTGTAAATATACACATGTGTCATATCTGAGACATGATTTACTTGTAAAATGTCTTGCCCTCTGTTTGATTATTACAAACTTTATTTACAATACTTGTGTGTGTGTGTGTGTGAAATAGCGTGACTATCTCCATGGAGACGGTTTGTTATAGTAGGGGTTACAGACCGCGGCCTGATTCTATAAACAGACTTGATCTACTAGACATACATTTACTGCAATAAGTCAATTATAGAAGTGAACAATTAGTCAATTATAGAAGGGAGCAATTAGGCAATTACAAAAGTGAGCTATTAGTCAATTATATAAGTGAAAAATTTGTCAATTATAAAAGTGAGCAATTTGTCAATTACAAAAGTGAGCAATTTGTCAATTACAAAAGTGAGCAATTAGTCAATTACAAAGGTGAGCAATTAATCAATTAGAAAAGTGAGCAATAAATAAATTAACGAGTCTCTCCCAACCCTCCCGATATGTAAATGTGATTTTGTCTGACCACTGCTCTCTAATATGTGATTTTGTCTGGCCACTGCTCTCTAATATGTGATTTTGTCTGACCATTGCTATCTGATATGTGATTTTGTCTGGCCAAATCTATCTGATATGTGATTTTGTCTGGCCAAATCTATCTGATATGTGATTTTGTCTGGCCAAATCTATCTGATATGTGATTTTGTCTGGCCAAATCTATCTGATATGTGATTTTGTCTGACCACTGCTCTCTAATATGTGATTTTGTCTGACCATTGCTATCTGATATGTGATTTTGTCTGGCCAAATCTATCTGATATGTGATTTTGTCTGACCACTGCTCTCTAATATGTGATTTTGTCTGACCATTGCTATCTGATATGTGATTTTGTCTGGCCAAATCTATCTGATATGTGATTTTGTCTGGCCAAATCTATCTGATATGTGATTTTGTCTGGCCAAATCTATCTGATATGTGATTTTGTCTGGCCAAATCTATCTGATATGTGATTTTGTCTGACCACTGCTCTCTAATATGTGATTTTGTCTGACCATTGCTATCTGATATGTGATTTTGTCTGGCCAAATCTATCTGATATGTGATTTTGTCTGACCACTGCTATCTGATATGTGAATCTGTCTGACCACTGCTATCTGATATGTGATACTGTCTGATCACTGGTATCTGATATGTGATTCTGTCTGATCACTGCTATCTGATATGTGATTTTGTCTGACCACTGGTTGCATCTAGTAATATATATATATATATATATATACGTAGAGGTGCGTTATCTTTTGCATTTATATGTGTATGTGTACACAAAAGCAGATTTTGGTTTGTTAAAGTCATGGTAACAGAGTTTATTTTTAAGCAACTTAAAATGGAGACAGCTGAAAATAATAATTCAACTTTAAAGTTGGTGCTTTGCTTGACCTTTCCATAACCTGTGCCCCAGTCTGTGCGCCTGGTGCACACTCTGTTTAATCCGTATCTGTATGTGTACAACATGCACGGACGACGACTGTCTCTGGCCGCTACAGGTGTGTCTGATATCAATGTATGACTCCTTACTTCTGCCTGGCATGAGATCATGTCTCACTTACAGTAGACCATTTTGTATTTTAATTAGAAACATGTCGGCCATTTTGAAAAATAAAATGTACTAATATGTGTCTGACTGCTTTGTAGTTTACGTGGTCTCTGACTGGATTCCTTTCTCTCTCTCTCTTTCACCCTCTCTCTTCCACTCTCTCTCTCTCTCTCTCTCTCTCTCTCTCTATATATATATATATATATATATATATATATATGTGTGTGTGTGTGTGTGTGTATGTCTTGTGGTTCGGGACGTTATGTGTCTCACCAACAAAAAAATTGTTTCCGGGGATTTTGTCACAGCGTGAGTTGTGTCTCAACTGATGACATGTGGAGGTTGAATTTAGTCCTCCCGTCTCCCCACTCTCTCCATTACACTGTCAGCCAAACTTCCTTCCATCCTGTGGACTGATAACAATAATTATCTCAATGTGTTCCATGGTGATCAAAGTATGGCAGTGATTCTCATTCATCTGATAGTGGAACCCCAGTGAGTCATAGTTGATTCTGACAGAGAGTATCTATCTATCTATCTATCTATCTATCTATCTATCTATCTATCTATCTATCTATCTATCTATCTATCTATCTATCTATCTATCTATCTATCTATCTATCTATCTATCTATCTATCTATCTATCTATCTATCTATCTATCTATCTCATCTATCTATCTATCTATCTATCTATCTATCTATCTATCTATCTATCTATCTATCTATCTATCTATCTATCTATCTATCTATCTATCTATCTATCTATCTATCTATCTATCTATCTATCTATCTATCTATCTATCTATCTATCTATCTATCTATCTATCTATCTATCTATCTATCTATCTATCTATCTATCTATCTATCTATCTATCTATCTATCTATCTATCTATCTATCTATCTATCTATCTATCTATCTATCTATCTATCTATCTATCTATCTATCTATCTATCTATCTATCTATCTATCTATCATTCTATCTGTCTGTCTGTCTATCTATCTTTCTATCTGTCTGTTTGTCATGTTTCCTTGCATCCGTAATTTAGCCTGTCTATATGTCTTTCTTTCTTCTGTCCGTTTGTCTGCGTGTATACCTGTGTATTTATCGGTCCATCTACCTTACTGCATGCATTCACTTTGTCTGTTATTGTTTAAATGTTGTACTATCCATACATTCATATTTCCTTGTCCTTCTGTCGGTCTGCCAGTCAATTTGTTTGCCTGTGTGTGTGTGTGTGTTTGCTTGAAGGAATATACATGTTCACCTGTCTGTCTATCAGTCCTAAAAATCTTAACATTGATTTTAGAACCACTTCAGTCAATGGACTTATGAAGATAGATAGAGAGAGATAGATAGATAGATAGATAGATAGATAGATAGATTGATAGAAGAGCTCAAAGTATGTCTACTTAACACATACATCTATGTCTGCTGAGAATCTTGTCACCTTCCAGTTTTATGTGGATATCTTATCAGGCAACCAATAATTTTTCCTGTAAACAAGTCCTTCCTGTAGGCCTACCTGAAAGTATCCCAATAAGACGTGAACTAATACCTGACACACTCACTCTCCTCCCCTAGGCTAAATACCTGCCATGATATGAAAGGTGAAGCGAGATGGATGCCTGGTAGAAACAAAACTATCACTAATCAGTAGATCAAATGTTTCCCCAGCAGTCAACCAGGTACTTTTACCTTTTCTCTCGGTGGTTGATGCTGAGTAACGAAATAGTAAGTACCTGTAGTCTTCGACTTGCTTTGATGAATTAGAACATTCCTGGGAATGCTAGAGGAACAGGTTCATTTGATACAACATTTTTGTTAGATGAAGCTGTATTAATTGATGGTACACTTTCCATTGCAAATTCTTCTTCATTTTGTTGTACACATTTATTTGATTGTACACTTTCATTTGATAGTACACTTTCATTTGATAACACACTTTCATTTGATACAACACTTTCATTTGATACAACACTTTCATTTGATACAACACTTTCATTTGATACAACAAACATTTTCATTTGATACAACACTTTAATTTGATACAACACTTTCATTTGATACAACACTTTCAGTTGATTCAATAAAATCATTTGGTACAACACATAGGATGTTAGTACATCTCACCTACGCAATGTTGTTGACAGCCTTGTTGTGATGATGACAGAAATAAGAAGCTGAGAACCTTTGCATTTTTTTTTATTTTGTTATTTAACGTCAGCCATAACTTTTGTTTTCACATGTTGCTTTTTTAAAATTCTTTTTTTTTTGCTTCTAATTAACGAAATGATTATTGAAATACACAAGCAAATAATAAAATTTGAGAGGGGGGGGGAATATTTCATTTCAAAGAATGTCATTTATTTTGTGACCATATTGATTTTTTGTTGTTCATCGATATCCTATCTATGACGACGCTCTGAAGATCTTTCCAAAAAAAACACTTGCTGCAGTATATTAGATTTATTGTGCACAATCATGTGGCGTAGTTAGTGATTGTGCCGCCCGGGGCAGACTCTACAAGACCCTAACGACCTTTTATCAAAAATACGGAACGCTTTAAAAATCCAGATCTTCTTCGGGAATATCCTGTACCCCCCCTCCCCCGGTCTCATATGGTAATCGGGAATATTCTGTAAACCCACAGTCTCATATAATAATCAGGAATATCCTGTAAACCCCCAAACCAGTCAGCATTGTAGGGCTGGCCCGCTGGTCAGACTACGGCCTGAGGGTCTAATGTAGCCCACCGGACTGTTTAATCTGGCCCGCGGCCCGCCATTCGTTTCGGAGTAACCTAGCACTAGACTTTTATGTTATGACGCTAACATTTGATTTCTATTGGTTCGTGTCACCACGTGATCCATCTGCTCTTGGTGCGGCCCACTGGTCCAATTTACGAGCCCATTGTGACCCGCGACTTAAAATGTTTGCCTATCCTGGAGTAGGGTCACTGCAAGTATTCATTTTTTTAATACACCTGGTGCTAAGAGGGCAACTAGAGGCAGCCAACTCTGGCAAAGGACTGACCTATATCTCTGGAGGTCTCTGACTGAAGGCCCATGAAGTCCAAAGAACGTCGCTGTTAACATCACAGTATGACCCAACCATTATCCTTGTCGCTGTTAACATCACAGTATGACCCAAAAATTCTCCTTGTCGCTGGTAACATCACAATATGACCCAGCCATTCTCCTTGTCGCTGTTAACATCACAATATGACTTAACAATTCTGCTTGTCGCTTGTAACATCACAATATGACTTGACATTTTAGGGGGTGAGTTCCAAAACCTGCTAAGTACAAAATTTTCAAAAATTGAGTTATCATACTCATTAGCTTATTTCCCTATATTGGCATATATTCTGGGAGTGGTTAATAATTAATAGCGCTGATTTAAACGGTATTTAACAGTTTTTGAAAGGTTTTGGAACTCACCCCCTCAATTTTCCTTGTCGCTGGTAACATCACAATATGACCCAACCAGTCTTCTCCACATCCTAAAAAGTGAAACTTTAACCTATGGCCATGTTACCTTCCATCAACCAGTCTCGCTTTCGATTTTTTTTGTACTACTTCCTTCCCAATGTTTTGATTTCTTCAACTGCTTTGGCAGCCAGTCGTGGAACAAATGCCAGACTATGTCATGCTGTCCAGGTTTCACGGGTCTAATCGATGTTTGTTTACTTATCACTCCTCAGGACCATCCTACATTTTTTTGCAAGCGCCCCCCCCCCACCTTGCCATTTTCCGCCCCTGTTTATCACCTGTCAGCCTTTACGTTGTTCCGATTTTCTTTTCGGATGACGTCATCTTTCAAATTCTGTGTGTGTGTTGTTCTCTCTTTATGTAATTTTTATTACATAAACTAAGCACATTAGATAGCAATATAGTTGTTTTTTTTTTCAATGAACTGATTGATAGAAATATATCAATGAATACAGTTTATATATGATTACATTTTAAAATTATATCACCTAAAAAAAAAACCACAAGGGGGTACAACCCGAACATATATCTAGGTTTGTTTTTCCCTTAGAGGACCGGTCCCCTTATCTAGGGTTCTTTCCCTTAGAGAACCGGTCCAGTTCAACAATCTGCTATAAAATAATTGTGTGTGTGTGTGTGTGATCATTGGGGGGCTCCAGTTGTAGGAGATTGCCCGGAGGGGGGGAGGGCTCCAAGATAAGCTGATGGCTGTCCTGAATTTGAGTAATTGGTTCTATAGTTTGATTTAATGATATAAGAAAGGGGTTTGTCAAGTGTCTTGTTTACTGGTGCTTTTAATGCAGTGATGCATTAGTCAACACAATCTCGGTGAATTGCTGACCATGGCAGCTAATGGTCAATGTGATGTATTACTCATTCGAGATCCTGGTAATTGCTGACCACGGTAGCCAATGGTCAGTCTGACAAACATTCTGTATTATCATCGTCAAGGTCTTAGTGTACAGTTTAAGTTTATTTAACATCACAAAATTCATAAAGTAATACGATAATGTTCATTCAAATGAAATATAATGTTTCACATTAACACTATTCATTAGAACATGCTTAAATCGAATAGAATCAGGGATTTCACAATAAAACTATACAGGTAGAACATGTTTACACCTGATAAAATCAGGGATTTCACAATAAAACTATGCAGGTAGAACCAGGCTTGCGGAGCCGCCAATTTTTTTTCCGGCTCCGGCTCCCACAAATTTGACGTCTCCGGCTCCGGCACGGCTCCGGATCCGGCTCCGGCACGGCTCCCTATTAAGATAGTATCACACGAGACAAAAAATTTTGTAATTGCGCCACGCAAACATGCCGCTGATAAATAGTTATGCAAATTTCGCCGCGTTCACCCCAATAGTCAGGAACTTGAAAATATACGCATGTCGGTTTTACTAAAAACAAACCATTTTAGTGCATCCATAATCATATCATTATTTTCGACCGAGGTTTCACTAGTCGCCATTTTCATAAGTAATAAAAAGTTATTTCGATGATCAAATTAGCAAATAGTAAAATGATACATTATTTAAAATATTTTAAAGACTTCAGTATTTATATTTTTTATTTATAAATTCGAAGTGACTATTCGGACCCGGGTACCAATAAAGTCTGATTGTTATTCGGACCCGTGGAAAATATGCACTTAGCTTAGCTATACATAAACTTTATTATTGTTTTTTTTTTATAATTGTTTGAATTGTATGATTTAATCGTTACTCAGTGTCTAGGGTTCCACTAAGCGGACTCTGTATATTATTTTTTCGGGTTCCGTCTAATAAAGTTTAAATATAGCTAAGCTTAGTGCATATTTGCCACGGGTCCGAATAACAATCGGATTTTATTGGGACCCGGGTCCGTATAGCCTCAGCCTTATAAATTTATCTACTCTATTTCAGATATTCTGTTTATAATAAAATTGTTAAGTACAGAAAGCGACCATTTTGTTTTTAGTCTATTACAAATTCGCGGTCAAATAATATTACGAAATGACGCGTTGTATTTGTCGTCGTAGAAAAATTTATTTTAAATGATTGATACAATTATTCTATGAAATAAAACTGTTTTACTTTATATATAACAAAATAACATGCCATTAAAAAAATTTCGGAGGGTAAACAAGATTTAAAACGAACACAAAATGATTCCCCATTAAATATTTCTTGTGGTGATGTGCGTGCACGCTATCATTTAAGCGCTGTTACTTTTGTGGCGTTTGTAAAAATGACAACATTTCAAATTGTAGGAGGCAAACAATCAAACAAATTTGTAATTTTAAAGCTAAAAAAAAAAAAAATTCTGCTGTAAAAAAAAAAACATTTGGGAGCCGTGGAGCCGCCAGATTTTTTCGGCTCCGGCTCCGACTCCAGCAAAAAGTAGCGGCTCCCGGACCTCGGCTCCGGCTCCGCAAGCCTGCCCCTGGGCACATGTTTGCATCGGATATAACCAGGGATTTCACAATAAAACTATACAGGTAGAACATGTTTACATCGGATATAATCAGGGATTTCACAATAAAACTATACAGGTAGAACATGTTTACATCGGATATAATCAGGGATTTCACAATAAAACTATACAGGTAGAACATGTTTACATCGGATATAATCAGGGATTTCACTATTGAAAATCTATCTCGTTAAAATTAAATGTGTCAGTTGATAAATTATTAACAACCGTAAATTTCGGAGCTTTACAGATGACTACGCAATTGGTCAGTGACGGCCACAGTCCGGTACTTCATATTTAAAATACAGTTGAAGGAGTCGCACTGTTGCAAGTTTATCAAGGATTTAGTGGAATAGTGACTAAAGTAATTAAATGATGGAAGCAAAATGGCACATCGGTAGCCGCACAAGAAACTAACGAAGAACTATTTATATGAGATGAAATGTACTGAAATGAAATGAGGTGAAGTGAAATGAGGTGAAGTGAAATGAGGTGAAGTGTAAACGAGGTGAAGTGAAACGAGGTGAAGTGAAATGAGGTGAAGTAAAATGAGGTGAAGTAAAACGAGGTGAAGTGAAATGAGGGGAAGTGAAATTGGAATATCATGGCCTAGTTCAGTTCACTACATTAATTCTAACAATTGTAAAGATGATATTTAGTCATAATTAATTAATAATTAAGCTATATTACTATGTGAATTAAAAAAATATTTTCCGATGCTAATTGAGTGCCTTAGTGTCCCACCACTTAGGTGGCCCACACATTGGATTTTTATTGTCTGCTTACTGCTAGGGTCATCTCTGTTGAACCTATTACTATACAGTTACACGTACTGCTAGGGTCATCGCTGTTGAACCTATTATTATACAGTTATACGATGTGATGTTGATAATTATAATGTGTTTGGTCAAAGAGAATATGGGTCAGTTTACGCAGGAAGGTTGTATATTATTTATGGTGACACTTTGTAAACATCATAACATTGTCCGATGCTTGGTAAACGTCATAACATCATCCGATACTTGGTAAACATCATAACATCGTCCGATACTTGGTAAACATCATAACATTGTCCGATACTTTGTAAACATCATAACATCGTCCGATGCTTGATAAACACCAAAACATCGTCCGATACTTGTTAAAAAGCCATAACATCGTTCTTCGATAAGTTAATTGAAAGTTCTAAAGTTAAGTAAAAAAAAAAATGAAAGTGTAGGCCCGCATCAAATGAACAAGGTGCGATACAGTAAATCTCTCGGTCGAGCAATTGAAAGTATTAGACACTGTTGGATGTTGTTAATAATATTATTACATCCTTCTGAAATGAAAGTAGCTCCTCTTTTTTTTTTTTTAACCGTCATTACATAATTACTTAAAGTAAATATCTTTTATTACGTGCTTAAAGTAACACCATTGGGGATGAACACGTTCTTGTTAGTGTAGGTCTGTAGGAAACCAGACAGAAGCCTTTCTCGCAGAGTACGTACGATGGAGGAAGTTGGAGGGGGGGAGGAAGGGGATATAAACGAATAAACTTCCGGGGGTCTGGGATCAGACCGAGACTCTATAATCTAATGACAGGATGGTTTAGCTCTGGGTGATGGTGTGATATAAACTACGATACATATTTAAGCCACATGGTCACTAGTGGCACGATGCAGTCGCCTCGAAGGATTTATTTAGCTGTGGTGACCCGACACGCCCCCCCTCCGGCCCCTCTCCTCCTTTCCCCCCTAGCGCCTCCATGTTCACTGCAACCCCATTATATGACAAATATGAGAATATGCATTTAAAAAGAAATGTTCTATGTGTAGGTACACGTTGGTTGCGAGATAAATATATATATATATATATATATATATATATATATATATATATATATATATTAGGGCTGTACCGGATTGTAATTTTTAGATCCTGCAGGAATCGGAACCGGAATCGGATTTAATAGTTGAATCCTGCCGGAATCGGAACAGGAACCGGATTTTACCAAAGTAAATAGTAACTTTTCCGGACGAAGGAGTAAGTTCTCGCCTCACATAAAAAAAAGATATAAGAATGAAAAAATGAATAAAAATTTAGTTTTTAAGTTCTAGATAGCAACAAACAGTATTAACCATTTAGATCTTGAAGACTGTGACTAAAACCCCTTCCCCAATCTTGAGTTAATAAAGATAACTCTGTCAAAATAACAGGTTCTTTGTTTTAAAATTTTTTTTTTAATAAAGCTGTACCTAATTTAACTTGATTTCTATTACAATCAAACAAACAAATGGGTAACCTATCTTAGAAAGTATAATAAACATGTTTATTAATAAACGAATTCCAAAAAATATATATTTATATACTGTGGCACCCCCCAATAGCTTATATTTCTTTAGTTTTCCATAGTGGCATCACCAAACCTTGTTATTTCATTCATACTTTCTTTTAAATTATTATCTGACTATTTCCCGTAAAACGTAAATAAAAATGCATATCAAATCTAAATCAATATCACTTTAATGTTCAATAAAAATGTATCTTCAAGGTATTTATCTAAATATGCGAGGAATTTTATCCAAATCGTGACAAAATCAACTAAATTAAAAAAAATTGCAGAAAAATAAATTATTGAATTTTTTTTTAAAACTGACTGTTGTCTGCTCTTTAAAGAAGTTATCCTTTTATAGCTAAATATAGTTTATAGAAAACACGGAATCAAAAGTAGCGGAAGGTAAGGTGTCGTATTACTACTAGACTAAATACGATTCAAATCTTCCTTTTTAATATATTTGTACTTACATATAGAACTAAAAGCGATCGACGTTATTGTAGTTAAGAAAAATGCAAAAGAAGTTATTGTTTTAAGTTAATTGTATAGTGCTAAATATTTCAAAATTATGTTGCGCTAAACAAATTTCTTACAAATTTCAAACAACAAAGAAATCCGACTTAAAACCGGCACATTTTAACCGGAACCGGAATCGGAACCGGATTTGTTAAAACTGCCGGAATCCGGCTTAACAGGAACCGGAATCGGATTCCGGTACAGCCCTAATATATATATATATATATATATATATACTGGACTTAGGCGGTTGGGGGGGTGAGATGGAGAAGGGGTGGGGGGAGGAGGGGTGTCTGCTGTTTCGTAATGTTCTGTGTTACGTATCTGAGATAATGGGAGGCAGTGATGTATTGGTAAAATAAGAAGCAAGGGAGGGAAAGCATAGTGGGAGCAAAAAAAATGTGGGAGTTGTCGGGACATGAAAAAATACTGGAGGAACGCGTTCCGGTTCTAAAAAAAAAAAGCTTAGGGAACGTCGTTCCACCGCGTTCCCCCTCCCAATACACCACTGATGGTGGTAGCGATGGTGGTGCAGGGTGGTCGTGTGGTAGAGCACTTTGTCCCTGGCTCTATCTCCGGTGAGGACCAATTGATTTTCAGGTCATGGTTAAAGACCCAACTATATCTCCCGTGGTGCCTCCATTGTCATATCACTATGGGCTAAGGTAGGAATAAAAGAAGGTTGCCATTAAAAATAGTCCTATCAGTGGTTTATAGGATCTAAGAGATTTATCTCATCCTTTACTGGGACTACACACATGTACCTGCGAATAAATAAATATCGACAGCTGTTTATACAAACACACGTTTATTTCTTCAGTAGTCAACATTTGAGGAATTGGAGTTGTCATGGATACGACGGAGGTGAAGCTTTTTAGGTTTTCAATTGGTATTTCCTGTAAGTAACTGCTACACGGCTGGATAGAGGTGTGAACTGAACAAAATGTTGAGTCATAGGTATATTGTAAATGTTTATTCACAGATACAAATATATATGGTTGAGATACGTAGATAGGTACAGTAGACAACATATTTTTGTGATACACAGTGTATACAACTTAGCTTAGATACATAAATACATGATGCAATATATTGGAGACACGCAGAGTAGACAACTTCGATTAGATACATAGATAGATACAGTAGACAACATATTTGGAGATGAGTAGAGTAGACAACTTAGATAAGATACATAGATACAGTAGACAACATATTTGGAGATGAGTAGAGTAGACAACTTAGATTAGATACATAGATACAGTAGACATTCCGACATATCAGACCATATTATTTAGAGCCCACTGTCATTTTCGTGACGTGTTCATAGGAGGAACGAATCGACTGATCAACACACACACACACGCACGCACACACACACACACACACACACACATATATATATATATATATATATATATATATATATATATATTTCTCCATAGTTGCCTATCCCGTGTATGCAAAAAATAATGTTTTCTCATCACTGTACAAACACTTCAGACAAATGTATTTCCTTCTGACAACAAGGAAATTTGAACTGACCGCTTTCGTATGACAATGACGAACCGAATTGTACATTTTAAGGTTTTACATTAATGTATTGGACCAATTAGGAAACTGCAAACCAATGAATTCCGTCAGCACATTGCACGTTTCCCTTCCTTACCACGAATAGTACCGGTTCATACTGAATAGTTCGGTACACCCAATGTATCTATCGGTACACTTGTCTTACAATTTAACATCTAAATCAATTGTTTCCGTTTCGTGTTTTTTTTTGTAGAACTGACATATTAAACTGTTCTTGATAGATCTGTTTTGATAGATATGCTTTATGGAGATTTCATCTTCGAATTTCTCCGTATTGATGTGATCCTATTGGTCATTGAATGAATGAGATGTGTATCTCTTGGATCTTATAGAGCACTACATGTATTGGGAAAGTTCTTGTAGAGCACTACATGTATTGGGAAAGTTCTTGTAGAGCAGCACTACGTGTATTGGGAAAGTTCTTGTAGAGCAGCACTACGTGTATTGGGAAAGTTCTTGTAGAGCACTACATGTATTGGGAAAGTTCTTATAGAGCTCTACATGTATTGGGAAAGTTCTTGTAGAGCACTACATGTATTGGGAAAGTCCTTGTAGAGCACTACATGTATTGGGAAAGTTCTTGTAGAGCACTACATGTATTGGGAAAGTTCTTATAGAGCACTACATGTATTGGGAAAGTTCTTGTAGAGCACTACATGTATTGGGAAAGTTCTTGTAGAGCACTACATGTATTGGGAAAGTTCTTGTAGAGCAGCACTACGTGTATTGGGAAAGTTCTTATAGAGCTCTACATGTATTGGGAAAGTTCTTGTACAGCACTACATGTATTGGGAAAGTCCTTGTAGAGCACTACATGTATTGGAAAAGTTCTTGTAGAGCACTACATGTATTGGGAAAGTTCTTATAGAGCACTACATGTATTGGGAAAGTTCTTATAGAGCACTACATGTATTGGGAAAGTTTTTGTAGAGCACTACATGTATTGAGAAAGTTCTTATAGAGCACTACATGTATTGGGAAAGTTCTTATAGAGCTCTACATGTATTGGGAAAGTCCTTGTAGAGCACTACATGTATTGGGAAAGTTCTTGTAGAGCACTACATGTATTGGGAAAGTTCTTATAGAGCACTACATGTATTGGGAAAGTTCTTGTAGAGCACTACATGTATTGGGAAAGTTCTTGTAGAGCACTACATGTATTGGGAAAGTCCTTGTAGAGCACTACATGTATTTGGAAAGTCCTTGTAGAGCCCTTATTTTACACCCTACACACTGACAGGTTGGCACAGAGAGGTGAAGACAACCGGCTTGCTTCGTCGTTACAGCAGAGTCAATCAAGTAGCGGACATCCGACTAGCGGACATCTCACTAGCGGACATCTCACTAGCGGACATCTCACTAGCTGACATTCCACTAGCGGACATCTCACTACCTGACATCCCACTAGCGGACATCTCACTAGCGGACATCTCACTAGCGGACATCCCACTAGCGGACTTCTCACTAGACTGACTAGAGGACATCTCACTAGCGGAATCTCACTAGCGGACATCGCTAGCGGACATCCCACTAGCGGACATCTCACTAGCGGACATCTCACTAGCGGACATCCCACTAGAAGACTTCTCACTAGACTGACTAGAAGACATCTCACTAGCGGAATCTCACTAGCGGGCATCGCTAGCGGACATCCCACTAGCGGACATCTCACTAGAGGACATCTCACTAGAGGACGTCTAGAGGACATCTCACTAGCGTACATCTCACTAAAGGCCTACGTATTATCCCTCCCACGTCTTATATGGTGCAATAAACAAACGTCCCAGTTTTTTTTTTGCACTATCAGCCCCGGCGTCCTGAAAAGTTCAGACAATGTTCAACCGTCCTGTGTCATTCAGTTTCAGACATTATTATTATTATTATTTGAATCTAAGAAACAATTCATGAAATTTAACATTAATTTGTACTGGTAGAAGACCCAACCCTTTATCAGTTTGGAACAATGACGGTCGGCTAGTTACCCTAACATTTAGAACGCTGCCCCCCCCCCCACACACACACCTCCCAATCGCCCCGTGTCGCAAGGTTACCCCAAGACAAATTAGATTAGACTGACCTAGTTGAACCTTCACAACCTCTGTGTACTTCATCACTGGCCTATTTTAATGTGGGTGACGGGGACTTATGAAGGGAGATAACTCAATTACAGGGGAAGACAATTTTTGTGTTAAACATTTAATTTTTTTTTTCATGTCTTTTGTCTTTGCTAATAATAACAACAATGGGTTTATATCAGTGGTGGAAATCGTATCATTCTTTGACAGATTATCAGCTGGACGCCTTTCACAGTTAACGATCTGCACATCTTGTACGTGAATCGCTTGATACGATGACAATAAGTTTATGTGAGAACTATCTCATCTCGATCTCAATAATTAGTGAAATCACCATGACAATACTAGATATCTATAATACATGACTACATATAATGACAATACTAGACCTCTATAATACATGACTACATATAATGACAATACTAGACCTCTATAATACATGAACACATATAATGACATTACTAGACCTCTATAATACATGAATACATATAATGACAATGCTAGACATCTATAATACATGAATACATATAATGACATTACTAGACCTCTATAATACATGAATACATATAATGACAATACTAGACATCTATAATACATGAATACATATAATGACAATGCTAGACATCTATAATACATGACTACATATAATAATATTACTAGACCTCTATAATACATGAATACATATAATGACAATGCTAGACATCTATAATACATGAATACATATAATGACAATACTGGACATCTATAATACATGAATACATATAATGACAATACTAGACATCTATAATACACATATAATGACATTACTAGATATCTATAATACATGAATACATATAATGACAATACTAGATATCTATAATACATGAATACATATAATGACATTGCTAGATATCTATAATACATGAATACATATAAAGACAATACTAGATATCTATAATACATGACTACATATAATGACATTACTAGATATCTATAATACATGAATACATTTAATGACAATACTAGATCTCTATAATACATGAATACATATAATGACAATACTAGACATCTATAATACATGAATACATATAATGATAGTACTAGAGATTTATAATACATGAATACATATAATGACAATGCTAGATATCTATAATACATGACTACATACATTACTAGATATCTATAATACATGAATACATATAATGACAATACTAGACCTCTATATTACATGAATACATATAATGACAATACTAGACCTCTATAATACATGCATACATATAATGACAATACTAGACCTCTATAATACATGAATACATATATTGACAATACTAGACCTCTATAATACATGAATACATATAATGACAATACTAGACCTCTATAATACATGAATACATATAATGACAATACTAGACCTCTATAATACATGCATACATATAATGACAATACTAGACCTGTATAATACATGAATACATATATTGACAATACTAGACCTCTATAATACATGAATACATATAATGACAATACTAGACCTCTATAATACATGAATACATATAATGACAATACTAGACCTCTATAATACATGCATACATATAATGACAATACTAGACCTGTATAATACATGAATACATATATTGACAATACTAGACCTCTATAATACATGAATACATATAATGACAATACTAGACCTCTATAATACATGAATACATATAATGACAATGCAGTATAAAATAGTGAAATGCACAGAGAACAATGTTTGGAGAATGTTGGTGATGTCCCTTTTATAAGTAAAATGGTGACCCACGTATGTATCGCGCTTCAAATGCTCGTCGTATATGAATGGGGGGGGGGGAAGAGATTTGGGGGGTGGGGGGGGGGCGGAGAATAGTGTGGGAGCACGAGTGGCAGTTGAGCCCTTGCCTGGAAATTTATGACATTCGTTTATGTGAACATTAAAAATACAAAAGAAGTTTCTTATTTTTTTTTTCAACTTTGGCTATTTCAGTGTCCATTTACAGGTTGACCATTCAACACTCAGTGTAATAGTCAGTGCAACCATTATAGGAGTTCATACTGTTGAAATAACTTGATTACGTTTGTAGGTTTTGGATAAAAACAGAATCTACTGATCAGTACTGTATACATTTTATATATTACATATATATATATATATATATATATATATATATATATATATATGTAATATATATATAATATACTATTTTATCAATGCATAACATGTTATTATTTAATATTGCACGTTCTATCAAAGCGAGTATCGATTATGTCATATTAAAGCGCTCACTGTGCCCCACGATTTAAAAGTTTGCCCACCTCTGGTATAATGAAGAGCTCAGCCACTTTTTACATGATGGTTGACATGCCGTAGGCACGCTGTCGATCTGCAGATAACAAGAGTTCAAATCTAACGTACGTTGTGGTATTGTGTTAGGGTCTGATTATTTGCTTGTTTTCTATTGGTCGTGACGTAAGTGGGAGTGGCGATAGCTAATCATGTTAATTAAATTTTAAATATAATCTGAACAGTTTCGTTCATAGTTTGGGTTGGTGGGTGGGGTCGTTTTGATTTAATCTGAGGGGTGGGCTCCTGTATGTAGTTAAGTATTGTTTGAATGTTGTGGTGGAGTCTGTGATGGAGTCTGTGGTGGAGTATGTGGTGGAGTCTGTGGTGGAGTTTGTGATGGATTCTGTGGTGGAGTCTGTGCTGGAGTCAGGGGTGGAATCTGTGGTGGAGTGTGTGGTGGAGTCAGGGGGGAATCTGTGATGGAGTCTGTGGTGGAGTCAGGGGTGGAGTCTGTGGTGGAGTCAGGGGTGGAGTCTGTGATGGAGTCTGTGGTGGAGTCAGGGGTGGAGTCAGTGGTGGAGTCTGTGATGGAGTCTGTGGTGGAGTCTGTGGTGGAGTCAGCGGTGGAGTCTGTGGTGGAGTTATGTGGTGGAGTCTGTGGTGATAACGGGGGGAGAGGTAGGGGCCCCTAGCTGCACTTTTGTCTGCTTCCGGATACGCGCCGCGGCATTTTGTCAAATTGGTGCCGTAATACCTTAGAATTCAAACTTAATCTATATAAAATCGTTCGAGTTCCAAATCTTTTACGCTTAGAATCATTTTTGCCCCTGTATAAATGAGATAAATGAATTCCTATAACAAACAAGACCCACTTTAGCCGTACTTAGTGGCATTGATCACTCTGTCACCAGACAGGACGGCATGTGTCTTGCTCAGCTATCCCAGAATCTCAGATTAATTCGTTAAATTTCAAATCTGAATGTATTAGTGTGTTTTTTTTTTATTATAATCATATAATATGGATGAACCCATTGTTGGATCTCTACAAAAAAAAGGATTATTTACGTGTTTTTTTTTCAGCAGACAGGGGGCTGCATTCGTCCAACTTCTTAGTTAAAAAGATATCTCTGCCCTCTCAGAATATGAGCATAATTTGTAATATAACCGTTTAAATATGAAATCGTATAATCACTGTTTACCCTCTTATGTAAAACTGATATACACGTTTTAGGATGCCCATAAAACACAATATTTTACATTAGTTTTGTATTTGTGGACAGCCATTTTATTTCGCCTTAATTAGATACATTTATCATTACATTCATCGATCGAATAACAACATTTTATCAACACAAACTTGATTTTTCACAACTATTTATCATCGAATAAGGGCCCCCAAATGTAACTTTACCAAGGGAATCGAAACTTTCCTTTGCCCACAAACGCCCCATTATGTTCCTTTGATCCGTGCCCACAAACGCTCCATTGACTAGCACCCCAAAATATAGCCAGTCAACGGCCCCCTTATGTTCCTTTGATCCGTGCCCACAAACGCTCCATTGACTAGCACCCCAAAATATAGCCAGTCAACGGCCCCCTTATGTTCCTTTGATCCGTGCCCACAAACGCTCCATTGACTAGCACCCCAAAATATAGCCAGTCAACGGCCCCCTTATGTTCCTTTGATCCGTGCCCACAAACGCTCCATTGACTAGCACCCCAAAATATAGCCAGTCAACGGTCTCCCCCTAATTTTCCTTTGCCTAGCCGCCCCCTCCCCCCAATAAACTATTCATGGTATATTCGTCAAAAAAGTAAACTGTAATATTCTTTCCTTCTTCATGCAATTATCTTTCATCGTTGTTGTTTATTTTATGTCGTGTGTGAATATCAACTAACCAATGAATGACTTAGACAGGTAAACGTGAGGGGCAAGGTGCAGTCACACTCCCGGTATTGGGTGAGTGGGAAGTAGTGTTTATGTTCCGTAAACAACAAATCTCTTTACCAGACCCAGGCCTGGGAGTGGAGGTCACACATGTACACGTGCACACACACACACACACACAAACACACACACACACACACAACCTGAACGGTCTGGCATCGACAAACTTCTATCACAATGTGACCAAAGCAGACAGTTCATTAGATACACT
This sequence comes from Bulinus truncatus, assembly GCA_021962125.1. Taxonomy (NCBI): domain Eukaryota; kingdom Metazoa; phylum Mollusca; class Gastropoda; family Planorbidae; genus Bulinus; species Bulinus truncatus. The sequence goes on from JAGDYQ010000094.1 coordinate 3,108,317, forward strand.
AGATAAATCAATTCATGGTTCTGGTTGATTATAATTAAAGTAATACACTACTTATTTGATGTTGTTGTTGTAAATCTGTGTCACGTAGTGATTTGGTCTCAGCAAAGACTTTTTGGAACATTTAAGAAAAAAAAAAAAAAACTTTATTGGAAGGTACTTGTAGACAGTTGAAGACATTTGAAGACAGTTGAAGACACTTGATCAAACTATAAATAACCCTAAATATAATTACAACACTTTTGTTTTCGTTTGACATTGTTGAGACGAGTCCAATAAATTGTTTCATTGTTCAACAATCCACCACCCATTAACAATGAGGTCTGAATAAAACATAAAACACTCGTACAGACAAACATGTCCCAGAATTCTATACGATCATTTCCTAAAAATCTTTCAAACGTCAAATTACTCGGATTTAAAAAAAAAAAATTTCCTGGAATAAAAAAAAAGGAATTATTATTTGATCCACTTCCATTTTCAAGATAATATATACACTCATATTTACAGTCATATTTACAATCATATTTACAGTCATATTTACAATCATATTTACAGTCATATTTACAGTAAATAATTTCGATTTTAAGAAACAATATAGACGATTGGATGCCAGAGAAGTTAGATTACAACAGCAACAATAACAGTATAGTGGACAAGTTGTCAAACAGTTTAGCACAACACATCATATGACATGAACATTTATATATAGAGATATATATATATATTGCAAAGTTCAATCGTGTTAGATGAAGTTTAGAAATCAGCTGTTTCTAAAACCACGGCATATGTTAGGATTGTATTTGTGTGCGCGCCTGTGTGTTTCTGTCTGTATGTGTCTGTCTGTTTGTGTCTATGCGTCTGTGTGTGTATATGTCTGTATGTGTGTGTGTTTGTGTGTGTGTCTGTGTGTGTGTGTCTGTGTGTGTGTCTGTGTGTCTTTGTGTGTCTGTCTGTGTCTGTATGTGTCTGTCTGTATGTGTCAGTGTGTATGTGTGTGTGTGTGTCTGTGTGTATGTGTGCCACTGATAGAAACAGATACAACCATATACACTGTATAAGGAAAAAAAAACAAATTTTCTAATACGTGTATATTTTAAGCCCGTGCAAATAAGATTAGGGATATTGGTAAACCCATTCAAATGAAGTCGGAATTTTCTCGTTCAGAAAGGAATGAAATTTATTGATTAACACACAACCCAATCATTATGTGAGCCGTTAGAAGGCCAAAAGTTTTCAAGTATTCTACTCGTTATCATTTTACATGTATGTATTTTTGTGTAGCAGGTTTAACATCCACAATGCTAAACTTTGAAATAAATAACATTTAATTTTTTTTTAGATGTTCTATGTCAAAGAGGTACATAGGGTGGGGAGGGAGGGGGGTCCAAATTCGAAAGTCCCCCGGGCCCCAGCTTGAGGGGGCCCCAAATTATTAATTACATTTCTAATATTATGATGTCGAATGTCAAACTGCTGGGGCCCCCAAAGAGGTCGAATCCCCCCGGGCCTCCATATCCCTAGGTTCGGCACTTTTCTATGTCCGGTTATCGTAAGACTTATTTTAATCAACGGTAGAAAAAACCAACAATTCTGATTAGTTAAATTTTGTAATACATTAATGATTCAATCTGAATTGATTTCGCACGACAAAGCGTTTGTTTATCATGCAGATTATATGACAACTATTATAACTATTCTAGGCATGCAGGCTACTAATCAAACATATTATATGACAATGATTATTACTATGCAATTATGTACTAATCAAACAGGTTATTTGACAATGATTACTACGTTTCAAGGCATGTACTAATCAAACAGATTATATGACAACAATTATAACTATTCAAGGCATGCTGTTGTCATGTTAAATAAATTCATTCATTTTGATACGGGGGCTGATATATACAGTCGCTTGATTTTAAAAGATGGTTCTACATCACTGAGCTCTAGTATAATAACTGTAGCTTATTTAATCATGCTTGGGATTGTGCAGAGATTGTCCGCCATCTTTGGAAGTGCAGCCAATGGCTATAAATAGATGGTTAAAAGCTGTCTCAACCAGAATATTTGAGTATTTATCAAATCATCATACAGCCATTTTGATGGCTTAATAAATACAACTATTTATATCATTTTGATGTACTGCCAGTTTTATTACTTCACTGCAAACCTTTCACCACCTTTTAACTCAACCAATTTACTGTCTATCTCAGTGGTTAAAAGGAACATATACCGAATAGATTTATAATTAGGTGTAGTATGTGCCATTTAGGCATGCACACTACACAGTGAATGACTTAAGTAACTATCTTTACTGAGATTCGAACTCGAAAAGACGTGCTTGGATTTCAATGTATCGAACTGTATAATATGTAAAGCAGACCCAAACAATACATTCTGTATCCATTATGACCATTTTGTTTTTTTGCAGGTCATGAAAATTGTGTAATTCTGATTCAAATTTGATGAGTTCATTTGAAGAGTTATTGTCTTTACGACATTTGGTTTGTCACTAAGACAGTAGTTAAATAATGTAATAACCCTAAAATATAATATCAATATAATTTAAGATCAATATAATGTAATATCAATATAATTTAAGATCAATATAATGTAATATCAATATAATGTATATCAATACAAGGAAATAACTCTATAACGGCTTGCATCTGGCCAAACTTATCTGGTCTGTAAACTCTGTATGTTGTTATTTCCTTTGTCACATGCATATCCGCGTTGTATCTGGCATAAGGCATGTTTGTTTACCTTGGAAACGACCAGTGCATTCAATGTATCGCTTTACTCTGTGTACATTTACACTTGCCAGAAAAGTCGGTGTCAGTGACCAAATTGTAAAAAAAAGGAATCATAAACTAGCTGCTGATTTATATCTGACGACCAGTGCTCGAAATAACAAAACAAAAAAAAAAAATTAAAATTGTTTACTTCGCAAATTACAGATACTTGTTGATATACAGAGTACTTTAAAAAAAAAGTCAAATCGCCGTATGAATGGTATCTTTATCTCTCAGATCCCGTCAGATACTAAATGGGCTGGTTTTACGGTTAGTTTCTCTCATCCCCACCATATGTGCATTTACTGCTTTGCGATTCTTGCATACTCACCATAGTTGATAGTGCAGAGGCCATGGAGGCAGTACGGGTGACACATGCAGGTGACTGGGACTCGCTGGGAGTCGAACCCGTTACAAACAGCATGCAGGTCGTGGTGCAGATTGAATATCCTACACGCTACCATAGCAGCATTATTAGCAGCATTATAAGTGGCATTATTACTGGCATTATTATTATACCGCTAAGTTGGGCACACACAAATGTGTCAAGTCTATATACTGCTAAGTTGGGCACACACAAATGTTTCAAGTCTATATACCGCTAAGTCGGGCACACACAAATGTGTCAAGTCTATATACCGCTAAGTTGGGCACACACAAATGTGTCAAGTCTATATACCGCTAAGTTGGGCACACACAAATGTGTCAAGTCTATATACCGCTAAGTTGGGCACACACAAATGTGTCAAGTCTATATACCGCTAAGTTGGGCACACACAAATGTGTCAAGTCTATATACCGCTAAGTTGGGCACATACAAATGTGTCAAGTCTATATACCGCTAAGTTGGGCACACACAAATGTGTCAAGTCTATATACCGCTAAGTTGGGCACACACAAATGTGTCAAGTCTATATACTGCTAAGTTGGGCACACACAAATGTTTCGCCAAGTCTATATACTGCTAAGTTGGGCACACACAAATGTGTCAAGTCTATATACTGCTAAGTTGGGCACACACAAATGTTTCGCTTAGTCTATATGTCGCTAAGTTTGGCACAACATTTTCCGCATACGGCCAATGTTTTTGTGACTGCCCACCAACTCGCCAAAATTATAGAGAACATCGCCCTATGGATGTGTCAAAGTAATTCTCTGCAGTAATAAATACTTTTATAGACATTGTAAATTTAAAAAAAAACAACAACTAAGAAACAGAAACAGAAAAGAAAAACATTTAGACGGGTACAAGGGAAACAATTAGACGGATAGAAGGGAAACATTTAGACGGGTAGAAGGGAAACATTTAGACGGGTAGAGGGGAAACATTTAGAGGGCTAGAAGGGAAACATTTAGACGGCTAGAAGGGAAAACATTTAGACGGGCAGAAGGGAAACATTTAGACGGGTAGAAGGGAAACATTTAGACGGCTAGATGGGAAAACATTTAGACGGGCAGAAGGGAAACATTTAGACAGCTAGAAGGGAAACATGTAGACGGGTAGAAAGGGAAACATTTAGACGGGTAGAAAGGGAAACATTTAGACGGGTAGAAGGGAAACATTTAGACGGGTAGAAGGGAAACATTTAGACGGCTAGAACGGAAACATTTAGACGGCTAGAAGGGAAACATTTAGACGGGTAGAAGGGAAACATTTAGACGGGTAGAAGGGAAACATTTAGACGGCTAGAAGGGAAAACATTTAGACGGGCAGAAGGGAAACATTTAGACGGCTAGAAGGGAAACATTTAGACGGGTAGAAGGAAAAACATTCAGACGGGCAGAAGGGAAATATTTAGATGGCTAGAAGGGAAACATTTAGACGGGTAGAAGGGAAACATTTAGACAGCTAGAAGGGAAACATGTAGACGGGTAGAAAGGGAAACATTTAGACGGGTAGAAAGGGAAACATTTAGACGGGTAGAAGGGAAACATTTAGACGGGTAGAAGGGAAACATTTAGACGGCTAGAACGGAAACATTTAGACGGCTAGAAGGGAAACATTTAGACGGGTAGAAGGGAAACATTTAGACGGCTAGAAGGGAAAACATTTAGACGGCTAGAAGGGAAAACATTTAGACGGGCAGAAGGGAAACATTTAGACGGCTAGAAGGGAAACATTTAGACGGGTAGAAAGGGAAACATTTAGACGGGTAGAATGGAAATATTTAGACGGCTAGAAGGGAAACATTTAGACGGCTAGAAGGAAAAACATTCAGACGGGCAGAAGGGAAATATTTAGATGGCTAGAAGGGAAACATTTAGACGGGTAGAAGGGAAACATTTAGACGGGTAGAAAGGGAAACATTTAGACGGGTAGAAAGGGAATCATTTAGACGGGTGAAAGGAGAAACATTTAGACGGGTAGAAGGGAAACATTTAGACGGGTAGAAGGGAAACATTTAGACGGGTAGAAGGGGAAACATTTAGATGGGTGGAAGGGAAAACATTTAGACGGGTGGAAGGGGAAACATATTTTTGCCAACCCTATTAGGATTGAATTCAAAAATTCGACGACCGAGATGTGAAGCAGATTGTTTACTCAAGATACACGAACTATTCTTTGAGTAAAAAAAGATTCTGTACTACAACAGGTCAGAAACAAAAAATGTCATTATGTCCGAAGGGCTTCAGGCTGTCTGTTCCTAAGAGTTAGACGAAATCTCATCTTTTATTCACATTAAAGTGTCATCGTATTTTTTTCTATATCTGACTTACGGTCATGTTCATCTTACTGTTTAGACACATGTTGTTGTTGTTGTTGTTGTTTGATGCACGAGATAGATAGGCCTATGGGGGGGGGGGGGAAGGGAAGGTGGGGGAGGGGAGGGTTCATTTTAATTTTTGTAATGCCTACTCAATTATTTTTTGTCACAATATTTGGTACAAGATAAATATATGTAGACAAATTATGGTATCATGTTCCTTTAGATATTATTTGATTGGTAGATTGGCATAATTGTTTAAACTGATGAAATGCATAAGTACTTAAAACAAAACACGGCCTTCACCCTGCTGATTATCGTCGGTTTATTTTCAAAGTCCCGACTTATCCCAACCAATTCCAATATTTTATTCAACGAAAAAAAAAAACTTTCTGTGAGACGTAAACATCCACTGGTGAATGGTCTTCATAGACTCTTTATAACTATCACACCCATTTAACTATTCATTAGATAAATTGAACAATACACCATGATGTAAAACAGGTCTTAGATCGCCTTATTGGCTATTTTCTGTATATTTTCTTTTAGATTCGAACTTACTCTAATGATTCAATCATCGTATTATACTTTCTAGGTTTAAAAAAACCCCTGGAGTATTTTACTTTGTTTATCAGCTTTGTTACAGGTCTTTGTATAGTAAAAGTAGTTTACTTCAGCTTTACTTTATATTAGATTATAAAGCTATGCAAACTTAATGTGAACTGTAATATAAACTGTAATATAAACTGTAATATAAACTGTAATGTAAACTGTAATGCAAACTGTAATATAAACTGTAATGCAAACTGTAATGCAAACTGTAATACAAACTGTAATGCAAACTGTAATGCAAACTGTAATGTAAACTGTAATGCAAACTGTAATGTAAACTGTAATGCAAACTGTAATGTAAACTGTAATGTTTAACTGTAATGTTTCATGCAATAAACACGTGTCATGTCAAAAAGTAACAGATCAAAACAGCTAATAAATATATTTAAACACATGTATATATTATAAGCAATCTGCAGCATAGGCCATAAAATAGTTATGACGAATTTGAATATTTTTCGGTAGTTAAATTTCATTGGACAGAGACAACCATAACAAGACAATCTTCAGCAAACTGTGGTCTAATGTTCCATGTGTGGATCAGTGAGGATCAGACAGCTGAACTGATAGGCTCGACAACATTTCTTAGAGTTACTAATCGCGTAGGCGTCATACATTCTCTTCTATCTCTACTATATACTGCTCACATAGGCGTCATACATTCTCTTCTATCTCTACTTATATACTGCTCACGTAGGCGTCATACGTTCTCTTCTATCTCTACTATATACTGCTCACGCAGGCGTCATATGTTCTCTTCTATCTCTACTATATACTGCTCACGTAGGCGTCATACGTTCTCTTCTAACTCTTCTATTTACTACACCTGTAGGCGTCATACATTATCTTCTATTTCTACTATATACTACTCACGTAGGCGTCATACGTTCTTTTCTATCTCTTCTAGATACTGCTCACGCAGGCGTCATACGTTCTCATCTATCTCTTCTATTTACTACTCACGTAGACGTCATACGTTCTCTTCTATCTCTTCTATTTACTACTCACGTAGGCGTCATACGTTCTCTTCTATCTCTTCTATTTACTACTCACGTAGGCGTCATACGTTCTCTTTCATTTCTTCTATTTACTACTCACGTAGGCGTCATACGTTCTCTTTCATTTCTTCTATTTACTACTCACGTAGGCGTCATACGTTCTCTTCTATCTCTTCTATTTACTACTCACGTAGGCGTCATACGTTCTCTTCTATCCACTGGTTCCGACCACATTGCGCAACGGGATGTTCTGGTCGCTTCGACTTTGTCCAGCCGGTCAATCAGGCACGCCTGTCACGAAGGCCACTTGGACACGTCGTTAATGACCATTGTCCGTCACTGTATTCGCGTCTGGTCACTTTTTTATGGTTAGTTAGTATGTTTTTTTTTTTTATAAATTCTCCATAAGTACAGGGGCTAGAAGAAAATATGTAACAGTCTAGTACAAGGGTGGGCAAACATTTTGATTCATGGGCCTAATTGGTTCCGTGAATTTCAGCGTCGAGTTGGACCAAGAGCAGATGGATGGGGTGTTGACGTGAACTAATAACCCACATATATGTTGACGTGAACTAATAATCCACCTATATGTTGACGTGAACTAATAACCCACATATATGTTGACGTGAACTAATAATCCACCTATATGTTGACGTGAACTAATAACCCACATATATGTTGACGTGAACTAATAATCCACCTATATGTTGACGTGAACTAATAATTCACCTATATGTTGACGTGAACTAATAATCCACCTATATGTTGACGTGAACTTATAATTCACCTATATGTTGACGTGAACTAATAATCCACCAATATGTTGACGTGAACTAATACGTTGACGTAAACTAGTAATCCACCTATATGTTGACGTGAACTAATAATCCACCTATCTGATCTTGCGCATATTTAGGTACTCATTATTTAGATAGTGGTACAACACTCCCTATTAGAATAAATTTAATACCAAGTGTGACAATGTATGTACATCTACTGGTACCGTTAGAAATTTAAATGAATATACATGTCTCACCTTTTATAAACTCGTACAACGTACTAATTAAGTTATCTCTATGCAAATACTGTTACAGTTTACAAAACAAAATATTTGGTCATTTTGTAGAGTATAAGAATTAAACATTTCAAAACTAACTTATTTATTTGTATTCACTTTGTATATATATTTTTTTTACTCTTTAACTCTTCCTTTATTTTCATTTAATTAATTTATTACATTAGCCAGACTAAAATAAATTCTGTACATTCACAGATTCATCTTTGACGTTTGTGTTTTTATCATCATAAAACATATTTTGTTTTAACGCAGACATGTTGGTAAACAAAGAATCCAAACATATCAATCGCATAAACGCCTTGTTAATTAGAACTAAAGGAATGGATGACTTATTACATGTCATTTACATGACACATAACTCATGTCATTCAGTTAGGATTCGTTGCCGATGCCAGAATTCTTCTATTTGTAAATGTAGTTACACAACAAGTTTATCTGTTGACACTATCTCGAACAGCAGGTGACCAATGTTTATTTTTATTTCCAGCAACCCGTTTCTGAATTCATACGCACACACTAAACAGAAACTGCAATCTGCAATAAACCACAACGCGCGATGATATATTACATCACTGGGGGTTCGAACTCACAACCTTCAACATGCCCATCTGCAGGGCCGCCGAAAGAAATGCATGCACGAATAAAATAATACATACATAAATAAAAAATATTTTTAAATGACAGAAATTTTGCTCACAAATAGAAACTCGAAATAATTCGCCAAGCTTTCGAATTTCAAAACACGTTCGGTGTTTGGATACCACGTTGTTCAAGGTTTTCGAAGCTGTATAATCTTGGGTTTTTTCCTTCGATGCTGGTGGTATTTTAACAGCCTAATCTTGGATTCTGAAAAAAAATATTAATTTTCAGCCCAGACTGTGTCGTCTGTAGAGTTATTGTTTAGTGGTGTGGAAATGTTTCTTTAACTGAACTCCAACTAGTAGAGTGAAACGTAACTGTAGTTGATTCATTTGTAGACAGACGCCATTTATGGCAAGGCGAATGTGTCAAGGCTTTGGCCATACAATTAGATCTCTCGTTAAAATAAAAGTTGTAGATATTTTGAAATCACTGTACTTTTCACTGATTAAAATATTTTTATTACTTAAATCTTTTCTCTCTCTCATTCTCTCTCTCATTCTCTCTCTCTCTCTCTTTCCTCTCTCTCTCTCTCTCTCTCTCTCTCTCTCTCTCTCTCTCTCTCTCTCCACGTAGTGGAACTAAACGCTATCAAACCTTTAATACCCTTCATATAAACCTGTCAACACCTGCAGTGAAACTAATGCTGCTAGAACCTGTTTATGTCAAAGCAACTCGAAAAGAAATGCAATTTTTAAATAAATTTTTTGTGTTTAATTTTCAAGTTATCATTTCGTTTCAGATTATTCTCACAAATATTTCCTAATCTAAATTGTTTTAGATTTCGAAACTGGAATTTAGAAATAAATCCTTATGTACCCCATCTGTCGTATCAGTGAATTGCCAGACCTCCATACACATAGGATGGAGTGTATTTTGTACTTCAGTAAATTGCCAGACCTCCATACACATAGGATGGAGTGTATTTTGTACTTCAGTAAATTGCCAGACCTCCCTACACATATGATGGAGTGTATTTTGTACTTCAGTACATTGCCAGACCTCCCTACACATAGGATGGAGTGTATTTTGTACTTCAGTAAATTGCCAGACCTCCCTACACATATGATGGAGTGTATTTTGTACTTCAGTACATTGCCAGACCTCCCTACACATAGGATGGAGTGTATTTTGTAGATTATGATTCCGAAAAGTGTTTATCTCATAGCAGCAATAGAACAGAATTCGCGTTGTGTTGGACTGTACATTAGTGTACCTCAGTGTACCTCAGTGTACCTCCTGTCACTAAATGGTGATTCCACGTCTGTCATTATTAAATTCCTCTGCCTTCAGTATTAAAAATAAATAAATAATGAACTTCGTAGTCTTAAAGAAGAATACATTTCTTGACTCAGTGTGAAACAAGGAGAGAATTTTAATATCCAGAACATTTCTTTTTAATATGACGTTATGTGAACACTGTTTATCTTCCTATCTACAATGTGGTTATCACCCTTGACTTGACAATTAATATTCAGGGGCGACAATGCATTAGATCTGAGAGCAGCGTCCCAGTTTTTTTTTTGTATAGTAAAAAAAAAACAAATACTGTAAAAAGCTGAGTTGTAAGTCATTTAACAAGATTGAGGGGAAAGTAAATGAATAAAAAATAACAACAACAAACAAATGAACATACTAAATAACAGCCATTGTTTGGTCTCTTTTTGAATTCATTTAACAAATGAACATACTAGATGACAGCCATTGTTTGGCCACTTTTTGAATTCATTTAACAAATGAACATACTAAATAAGAGCCATTGTTTGGCCACTTTTTGAATTCATTTAACAAATGAACATACTAAATAACAGCCATTGTTTGGCCACTTTTTAAATTCATCTAACAAATGAACATACTAGATAACAGCCATTGTTTGGCCACTTTTTGAATTCATTTAACAAATGAACATACTAGATAACAGCCAAATACCCATTGATTGGCCACTTTTTGAATTTAGATTGGCATAACATGTACTGAATGCAAACAAGATGGCGCAATTCAACAATAAGGGGAAGTAAAGAAGGAGGGGACGCGGGTAGGAGGTGAGGGGAGGTAAAAGAGTTTCACATAAGATGAATCTTGACTAAATAAAAATCGATTTTTCAAAAAAGCTTAAAAAAAATGTTTTTTGTTATATTCCGAGAAAACCATCCAAAAATCATTTTTTTGACCATATAACCATGAAACTATTATTGCTATTAGTATTGTAATGGGAGTTTAACATTGACTGTGATGTGTGTGCGTGTGTATTGTGGTGAGTGTGCGTCGGTTGGGTCTTGTGCTAAAAAGAAAATATAACACACACAGTGCGTGAGTTGAATGTGTGCTTGTGTGAGTCATTAGGTTCCTGTGTTATAGAAACTTTAGCACAGTCAGTGTATGTGTGAGCCATTAGGTTCCTGTGTTATAGAAACTTTAGCACAGTCAGTGTATGTGTGAGCCATTAGGTTCCTGTGTTATAGAAACTTTAGCACAGTCAGTGTATGTGTGAGCCATTAGGTTCCTGTGTTATAGAAACTTTAGCACAGTCAGTGTATGTGTGAGCCATTAGGTTCCTGTGTTATAGAAACTTTAGCACAGTCAGTGTATGTGTGAGCCATTAGGTTCCTGTGTAATAGAAACTTTAGCACAGTCAGTGTATGTGTGAGCCATTAGGTTCCTGTGTAATAGAAACTTTAGCACAGTCAGTGTATGTGTGAGCCATTAGGTTCCTGTGTAATAGAAACTTTAGCACAGTCAGTGTATGTGTGAGCCATTAGGTTCCTGTGTTATAGAAACTTTAGCACAGTCAGTGTATGTGTGAGCCATTAGGGTCCTGTGTAATAGAAACTTTAGCACAGTCAGTGTATGGGTGAGCCATTAGGTTCCTGTGTAATAGAAACTTTAGCACAGTCAGTGTATGTGTGAGCCATTAGGTTCCTGTGTAATAGAAACTTTAGCACAGTCAGTGTATGTGTGAGCCATTAGGTTCCTGTGTTATAGAAACTTTAGCACAGTCAGTGTATGTGTGAGCCATTAGGTTCCTGTGTAATAGAAACTTTAGCACAGTCAGTGTATGTGTGAGCCATTAGGTTCCTGTGTTATAGAAACTTTAGCACAGTCAGTGTATGTGAGCCATTAGGTTCCTGTGTAATAGAAACTTTAGCACAGTCAGTGTATGTGTGAGCCATTAGGTTCCTGTGTAATAGAAACTTTAGCACAGTCAGTGTATGTGTGAGCCATTAGGTTCCTGTGTTATAGAAACTTTAGCACAGTCAGTGTATGTGTGAGCCATTAGGTTCCTGTGTAATAGAAACTTTAGCACAGTCAGTGTATGTGTGAGCCATTAGGTTCCTGTGTTATAGAAACTTTAGCACAGTCAGTGTATGTGTGAGTCATTAGGTTCCTGTGTTATAGAAACTTTAGCAACACCCACACACTCATAGTATGTGTGAGTAGAAAACTGTGTGTGTTTGTGTGTGTGTGTGTGTTGGGGGAGGGGGAATTGGTTCAGGAAGTACAAGGAAGAAGTTGAACAATATGTGAAGAGGTGTTGGGGGGGGGGAGGGAGGGAGGGATGGCAGGTGGTGGGTAGGGGTGTGGCCGCATGGTTAGAACATGGTTTAATGTCATGGAACTCAAGGCCATCCGTAGAAACAAGGGAAGTTAAGACTGAAGAATGAAACAAAGGGAGAGAATAGAGGATTCAGTTAGATTCATTGGGAGATCAATTTCATATTTCTGTTCACAAACAGACAACAACAATACCAACACCAACAATAACAGCACCAACAACACTATAACTTGTTATTGAGGCGGTAACTAAATATAATTACAACATACTATGGAGTTAACTTAGTACAATGTCTTCAGTACATTATCATAATACATACAACATACTATTGAGTTAACTTAGTCCAGTGGTCGGCAAAGTGCGGCTCCGGAGCCGCATGTGGCTCTTTGGCTCCTTAAGTGCGGCTCTGGCATTTAGTTTTATTTAGTGTACTACTTATTTAGTGTAATAAAATATAGTGTAATAAAAGTTTACTAAACAAGCAGATTTGGCTCCCCAATTTTTTTTTTAATTGATGAAATGTTCATCTTTGGCTGATAAGTTTGCCGACCACTGACTTAGTACAATGCCTTTAGTACGTTATCATGAGTGTCATTTTCAGGAACTATAAAGAACACATTTGCAGAAATGTTAGAATTCTGCAGTGATTCTCAAATTGAGTATCGCGACACACTGGTAGGTCGCAAACTATTTTGCAAATTTGGTTGAGTTAAAATGTAAAATTTCCAGATTCGCGATCCATCTTGAAACCTTTTCTTACAATAACCAAGATTATATACATTTAATATTAAGCTTTATTTTCTTTTACCCATTTTTTTCCTAACAGTTGGGTCGCGAATCGATGAGGTCTGAGAACCGCTGGAAGACTGCACACTGGCGGCTAACCGTTTTCGCTTGATTACCAATCATTCAATTTAGCAATCATTCAATTTATCAATCGTTCAATTTACCAATCATTCAATTTACCAATCGTTTAATTTACCAATCGTTCAATTTACCAATCATTCAATTTACCAATCATTCAATTTACCAATCATTCAAATTACCAATCATTCAATTTACCATTAATAAAGAGCCCCAGATCTGTGAAAGGCAGTTGACGTTTTATTTAAAGTACTATGGGGTGTAACTTTTAAAAATGCTTCACATGTGTTAAAATGACAACCCAGTTCAAGCTGAGTACAAAAACTGAAATTTGACTAAAATTAGCTATTTATGGAGATCTTATATCCCCTCTCAATTTATAGATGCATCCATTGTTGGTTAATGACTCAAACATTGTTTACAGATTCATCCATTGTTGGTTAATGACTCAAACATTGTTTACAGATTCATCCATTGTTGGTTACTGACTCAAACATTGTTTACAGACTCATCCATTGTTGATTAATGACTCAAACATTGTTTACAGACTCATCCATTGTTGATTAATGACTCAAACATTGTTTACAGACTCATCCATTGTTGATTAATGACTCTAACATTGTTTACAGACGCATCCATTGTTGGTTAATGACTCAAACATTGTTTACAGACGCATCCATTGTTGGTTAATGGCTCTAACATTGTTTACAGACGCATCCATTGTTGGCTAATGGCTTTAACTTTTATTACTTATTCCTGTAGGTGTTGACCATTTATCACTTTAAATAATTTTAGACTATTCCATTCTTTCAAGTGTGACCAATATGTCTCCGAGAATGACCACTTGTTTCATTGAACATGTTTAAACTATCACTCGACATATGAGATAAGTAGTTCTCAAACGGGTGTCACTCGCGACCCACTTTCAAACCTCTTCTGTATTCGCAACCCGCCGGTAAAGAAACGGGATTAAAAAGACGTTAAAATTTATTGCGTGCATTCTCAATAAAAAAAAGTTATTGAACTTATTGGCAACCCACACAGTTTTAGAACTACTGATATAAAATTGACATTTTCAAAACGAAGTATAATTAGGCTGTATGATTTGATCTTTTGTTCTTTTTTTTAAATTGTAGGTCTCCCCGGAACTCCAAATTCTGTCTTTCAGCCTGAGAGATCCAGCCCCCATCAGGACAAACTACAGACGACACTTCAGTTCCGGTGACGCCCCTTACAACATGTCCAGCAAACGACCCAACCAGCTGCTGTTTCCTCCCAAAATAATTGTCGGACTGGGTCTGAGGAAAAGTCACAGGTAAGTGGCGGGTCTGAAAGGCAGGGGAAGGTGGGGGGGGGGGATTTTTATGTCAGGTGTACACGTGACCTGGTCACGTGTCTGTCTGTTGTTTGTAAACACATATCTTGACGCGCGTTGGTCTTGTTGGAACATTTGCTTGAAACATGTGTCTGAAATGCTCACATACTCTAAATATAACGGGGTGCTATACAAACTTGTGTGTGTGATTGATCACAGACTCTAAAGATAACGGGGTACTATACAAACTTGTGTGTGTGCTCGATCACAGACTCTAAATATAACGGGGTGCTATATACACACATGTATATTTGATTTTTATAAATATATTTTTCATGATGTGTTGTAGCATCTCTACATATTATATGTGATGTATCGCTGTAAATTGATGCATGTCTTGATAATGTGCAATTGTGTATTGGTAAATATCGAAACTTATCTGCTGCTGTTTATTGATACATATTTGTACGATGTTTAATTGTACATTGACACTCGCCTCATTCGATGACGTGAAGTCGTATTAGGGCTGCCCTCTAGGTAATCTCCGGCACCTGACTTATCTCACTCAACTGGATCCCAAACGCCCTCCCCCCTCCCAAGGGCAGGACTACTCATTTTTGTTCGAGAAACATCACATCCCCTCTAACATTTACCATGTTGTGTCTTGACACACATCAGTTTTATATAATTATGTATCATGACATTCACCTGTACAAATGTGAATTCGTGTGTAAATTCCGTGAGCCTTCCAATAATTATTTTCTCACTCACAACTCTTCCAGCAACATAACCCTAACCCTAATCCTACAATATAACCCTAACCCTATTTTAATTCATAGTTTGGATTCAAGTTATGCTTATATATTCTACCAGTTATTCTACTCAATGATAAAGGAAATCAATCTTTCATTTTTTGTTAACTTTAACTAGACGGAGGTACATTTATAGGGGGCTATAGGTAAAAGGTGCATTTTATTGGGGGGGGGGAGGGCTTAAATAGTGGTACATTTATTGTGCCAAGGCCACCGCTCGCATACGCCCCTAATAAAATTTGAGGATTTTGCTCCGCTGACCCCACAGCTGTAATGTTATTTCATCCCGGGGCTTATAAAAAGTTCCTGAATTTGCCATTCCTCGTGGCAGCATGACCGTTAGCAATGTAGGCCAACCAGATTGTGCCACTTCTGTAGGCCAGCCAGGATGTGTCACTTCTGTAGGCCAGCCAGAATGCGTCACATCTGCAGGCCAGCCAGAATGTGTCACTTCTGTAGGCCAGCCAGAATGTGTCACTTCTGCAGGCCAGCTAGAATGTGCCACTTCTGTAGGCCAGCCAGGATGTGTCACTTCTGTAGGCCAGCCAGAATGCGTCACATCTGCAGGCCAGCCAGAATGTGTCACTTCTGTAGGCCAGCCAGAATGTGTCACTTCTGCAGGCCAGCTAGAATGTGCCACTTCTGTAGGCCAGCCAGAATGTGTCATTCTGTAGGCCAGCCAGAATGCGTCACTTCTGTAGGCCAGCCAGGATGTGTCACTTCTGCAGGCCATCCAGATTGTGCCACTTCTGTAGGCCAGCCAGAATGTGTCACTTCTGTAGGCCAGCCAGAATGTGTCACTTCTGTAGGCCAGCCAGAATGCGTCACTTCTGTAGGCCAGCCAGGATGTGTCACTTCTGTAGGCCAGCCAGAATGTGTCACTTCTGTAGGCCAGCCAGAATGCGTCACTTCTGTAGGCCAGCCAGGATGTGTCACTTCTGTAGGCCAGCCAGAATGCGTCACTTCTGTAGGCCAGCCATAATGCGTCACTTCTGTAGGCCAGCCAGAATGTGTCACTTATGTAGGCCGGCCAGAATGTTTCACTTCTCGTGCGCTTTTGTTTTAAAATTTGGCTCAATCGACTCACAAAAAATTGTAATTTCAAATAATAACAAATGAAAATAAATTACTTTCTTTATTAGATTAAGCCAAATAAAAGCTCAGCTGGGGTTATATCCCAGTAGAGAGAGTTGCCTGGTTGGTCTTTCCTGTCGAGCGGCACTGGGTAAAGATATCCTTGAAAAAATAACATTTTAATTCAAGTAAAACAAACTTAACTTTCTGTCCAAGTAAATGAAGACTTATACGTTTCAACAGCCACAATCAATAACCTTTATTTATTATTTGCAGAAGTCTGACAGTTACATTTATTAGGTTAACATATATTCTTGTTACTTAGTGCACTATAACGACTACTCAAATGATATCAATAAACTGATCTAGTGCTACAGGAGTATCCTGCTCTTGAAAGTTTCACAATCTGCCTAAGAGGTGGATAATTAAAGGGAGGTAAATTCCGTGAAGAATAGTTGAACAAAAAATATTGTGAGTTGTGTACCTTGTTTCTCAACTCTCTTGCTTGCGTTTCTGTAATGTATATCATAAAGATTTGTTTCCGTCTGTGTGAGGAATACTGTAGTTTACGCTTAGATGTGTTGTCGCAATAAGTAAAAACTAAACAAAATAAAAAGGTTCTACTTATCCATGTACTATTCCGACAGTAACTATAACTCTTGTGTTTTAAAATGATGAAAGCTTTTAAAAGATCAGCTGCTGTGTGTGCCTTAAAAAAAAGGTAAATAAAAAACAAACAAACAGCTATAAATCACTGGCATATATCTGAATGAAATCTGTGCAAAATCACTTATTCATGTAGGTCAGGAATTCTCAAACAAGTATACGTGTGTGGGGGGTAAACACAAAAACTAGCAAACAGACGAGACTTGATTCTTTCTTACAGTATTAGGAGCCTTAGCCAAATTTAAAAAAACAATGTTGGACCCTGGGCCAAGTCACATTTGGAGTGGCCCGAGGCAAAGTTATATTCAGGGGCGCTGTGTGAAAAACTTATCAAGGCCGCAGTTTGCAAATCACGCGCTTCTGATAATCTTTGGCAACTAGTACAACACTGAACCTCCCCCCCCCTCCCGGAACAAACGTTTAGTTATGTTAGAGTAACAATAACCTCCAATCCCACATACCAACACCTCAACCTCCAATCCCACATACCACTCCCTCAACCTCAAATCCCACATACCACTACCTCAACCTCCTATCCTACATACCACTCCCTCAACCTCCTATCCCACATACCACTACCTCAACCTCCTATCCTACATACCACTCCCTCAACCTCAAATCCCACATACCACTACCTCAACCTCCAATATCACATACCACTACCTCAACCTTCAATCCCACATACCACTACCTCAACCTCCAATCCCACATCACTACCTCAACCTCCAATATCAAATACCACTACCTCAACCTTCAATCCCACATACCACTACCTCAACCTCCAATCCCACATCACTACCTCAACCTCCAATATCACATACCACTACCTCAACCTTCAATCCCACATACCACTACCTCAACCTCCAATCCCACATCACTACCTCAACCTCCAATATCACATACCACTACCTCAACCTTCAATCCCACATACCACTACCTCAACCTCCAATCCCACATCACTACCTCGACCTCTAATATCACATACCACTACCTCAACCTTCAATCCCACATACCACTACCTCAACCTCCAATCCCACATCACTACCTCAACCTCCAATATCACATACCACTACCTCAACCTTCAATCCCACATACCACTACCTCAACTTCCAATCCCACATCACTACCTCAACCTCCAATCCCACATACCACTACCTCAACCTCCAATCCCACATACCACTCCCCCAACCTCCAATCCCACATACCACTCCCCCAACTTCCAATCCCACATACCACTACCTCAACCTCCAATCCCACATACCACTACCTCAACCTCCAATCCCACATACCAACACCTCAACCTCCAATCCCACATCACTACCTCAACCTCCAATCCCACATACCACTACCTCAACCTCCAATCCCACATACCACTCCCCCAACCTCCAATCCCACATACCACTCCCCCAACTTCCAATCCCACATACCACTACCTCAACCTCCAATCCCACATACCACTACCTCAACCTCCAATCCCACATACCAACACCTCAACCCCCAATCCCCCATACCACTACCCCAACCTCCAATCCCACATACCAACAACTCAACCTCCAATATCACATACCAACACCTCAACCTCCAATATCACATACCACTCCCTCAACCTTCAATCCCACATACCAACACCTCAACCTCCAATCCCACATACCACTACCTCAACCTCCAATCCCCCATACCACTACCTCAACCTCCTATCCTACATACCACTCCCTCAACCTCAAATCTCACATACCACTACCTCAACCTCCAATCCCACATCACTACCTCAACCTCCAATATCACATACCACTACCTCAACCTTCAATCCCACATACCACTACCTCAACCACCTATCCCACATACCACTCCCTCAACCTCAAATCCCACATACCACTACCTCAACCTCCAATATCACATATCACTACCTCAACCTTCAATCCCACATACCACTACCTCAACCTCCAATCTCACATACCACTCCCCCGAGTCACCAAAGCCACAGGTTGGCACTACACTCCTCACTCTCCATATGTATAGTTTGTTGTAACTGTTTACTGTGGATTATATTTTTTGTAACTGTTTACTGTGGATTATTTGTCATTCTATATGTTAACTTTGAAGAGACGCTGAATTCCATCGTCCAGTGTATGTAGTCACTGTATCTCATTATCACCCAGTGCATGTAGTCACTGTATTCCATTATCACACAGTGCATGTAGTCACTGTATCTCATTATCACCCAGTGTCTGTAGTCACTGTATTCCATTATCACCCAGTGCATGTAGTCACTGTATTCCATCATCACCCAGTGCATGTAGTCACTGTATTCCATCATCACCCAGTGCATGTAGTCACTGTATTCCATCATCACCCAGTGCATGTAGTCACTGTATTCCATCATCACCCAGTGCATGTAGTCACTGTATTCCATCATCACCCAGTGTCTGTAGTCACTGTATTCCATCATCACCCAGTGTATGTAGTCACTGTATTCCATCATCACCCAGTGCATGTAGTCACTGTATTCCATCATCACCCAGTGCATGTAGTCACTGTATTCCATCATCACCCAGTGCATGTAGTCACTGTATTCCATCATCACCCAGTGCATGTAGTCACTGTATTCCATCATCACCCAGTGCATGTAGTCACTGTATTCCATCATCACCCAGTGCATGTAGTCACTGTATTCCATCATCACCCAGTGCATGTAGTCACTGTATTCCATCATCACCCAGTGTCTGTAGTCACTGTATTCCATCATCACCCAGTGTATGTAGTCACTGTATTCCATCATCACCCAGTGCATGTAGTCACTGTATTCCATCATCACCCAGTGCATGTAGTCACTGTATTCCATCATCACCCAGTGCATGTAGTCACTGTATTCCATCATCACCCAGTGCATGTAGTCACTGTATTCCATTATCACCCAGTGTCTGTAGTTACTGTATTCCATTATCACCCAGTGCATGTAGTCACTGTATTCCAACATCCACTGCAGGTCTGTATCAATACGCCAATCTCCTAATGCTGTACACTGAACGGTCCTGTTGCGTGTAGTAAAGGATTATATCTAGGGCTCGACTGTCAGCACGGAGCATTACGTCTGATACAAACCAGAGACTCAACTAGATAAGAGTAACACATAAAAAGTTGCTTTTCTGTGGACATGTCTTCATTGGACGATTTGTTTGAGTTTCATAAATGTTATATATATATATATATATATATATATATATATATATATATATATATAGCTCACAACTATGTATATTTAAACATTAATTGGTTTAAATCATAGTTGCTGTTTTTAATGATCCTACTTTAAAGGAAAGCTAAATTGTTATACCCCAAATACACTGAGACTTTCGTTACGAACCCCTCCATTGGTTACTGTCTTAGTTTGTTATAAGTAATCTTTACTCTTCATAAAGAGAGTTGCCTTATTGTTGTGATATTAGCTTAACATTAATTTCGTCATTACAATAGTTTTGGACATAGGTTGAGCTAATCATTATCAGAGTTTGTAATAACTTTAGTCCGTAATTGTTGTTATTTACCATCATCGCTCATTTCACAACCGTTAATGACCTACTTTAATAAAAAAAAATTCGTCATTTACATTCGATTATTACTTAACTTGAGTTCACCATAATCTGAGCTCTTCGTTTTTCTATTTTACTCTTTTACTCGGTAAAAATCTTTACTTATTACGTCATGAAATTCTGAGTTGATTCTAACAATTAAAGCATTAATCGTACCATAGTAAGAAACAAATTTTTAAATAATTGGGACAAAAAACGACAACCCAGCCCATAACAATAATGAAACATAAAATCTCTAATTATTGTGCCAGACTTTCCAAACATAGACATGTTTTAATCCACAAATAGGAACCAAAAGCAAGAATCACGTGATTAAGCAGGACATCCGCACTGTAATCGAGGGACACTCCCCCACCCTCCTATACAAGGTACGCAACTCTGTAACGCCACTGTACACAAGTCCCTGTCAGTATGTGACGTAATCGTTTGATCCTATTTTTGAGCCAGTAACTACCGACTGTGGACAGTATTGTAGGTCGGGTAGAGGGCGGTGTCTTCACGTGACAAAACAAAACAAATTTGGCCGAGGCAGTTAGTGTCATTGGGATTCGATCGAACCCACTGTCTTCTTTATGCCGGATGGTCTTAGACCTCCCCTCCCCACTACACACACACACACACACACACACATACCTGCTTGGAGCCACTGTAGCAAGTGTCTGTTAATTTATGAGGAAAGTGAGTAACTGCAAGATTTCCATCGACCAGCGAGCCATCAGAGCCAATGTCACAGTGGTGAGTTATTTTATGAGCGGAGATAATGTTATAGATGAACCAACAGAGTCACCACTGTCGTGTGCAAGCTTGTTGAACTAGATACTGAGCCAGGTCTTACTTTGACAGCTAAACACATACACACTATAATATGTGTCATTTGACACCAGCTAGATCATACTTTGACAGCTACACACATACTAAACTTACGTGTCATTTCATACCAGCTATGTCTTACTTTGTCAGCTACACACATACTATACATATGTCTCATTTGACACCAGCTATGTCTTACAGCTACACACACACACATGTAAATATCATGATCGCATATCTAGCACTCCTAGTGGTCAAACTACGGCTCACTACGGCCCGACGGGCTGTTTGACCCGACATGCGCTTTGCTTCTCTCCATTCGTTCCCTAAGTGGCCATCGGGGCAGATACAAGTGTCGATTTGTTCTTTTTTAAGGGGCTCTGTGGGAAGCACGACGCCAAGCCGCCTATATTCCCCCAACTTAAGTCAGGTACTCATTTAAAACTGGGTGTACTTGAGGGACTTTTAACCAACTTTCGCCAGGGCCTGCAAAAAAATTCACTTGGCTATCACCTATGATATGTCTCCCGTGGTGCCCCCATGGCCATTACACTCCCGGCTGTGGTGGGGGTGAAAGAAGGGCACTACAAAACCTACAAATTGTCCCATTTAGGTGGCGATTTTTTTTTACGGATGGTCGTGCGGTAAAGCGCTCGGCTGTTGACCTGAAGGTATCTGGTTCGATCTCCGGTGAGGACCAAGGACATTTTTCAGGTCTTGGCTCAAGTTCCCAACATATATCTCCCGTCGTGCCTCCATGGGCATTGCACTATCAGCTATGGTGGGGATGAAAGTGGTTTATAGGATCTAAGAGACTTCATCTCATCCTTACAGGGACTTCACACATCACCTTTGATCGAACACGGAGCTTTCAGGTCGACAGTCAAGCGCACTACACCCTTCCGTTCGTTCTTTACGTAATATTTAATTTAGTTAATAGAAACATCCCCTTCACCTGCTCTTGGTCGGTCCTACAACTTTATTTAAGAACCCATTCTGACCCGCGGTTCAAAATGTTCCCTGGTTGGGGGTGGGAGGTGCATTTTGACTGTAGCCTGTCCACAACTCCCAATGCAGCTGATAATGTTGTGGTAAAAATGCTAAATACAGGCGTCATTCGGTTTGAAACCTTTGACTCTCCCAGTAGAGGCTGATTAGTGCCAACTATGAAAAACATTTCAATCATGCACCAAAAACATTTCAATCATGCACCAAAAACATTTCAATCATGCACCAAAAACATTTCAATCATGCACCAAAAACATTTCCATCATGCACCAAAAAACATTTCAATCATGCACCAAAAAACATTTCAATCATGCACCAAAAAACATTTCCATCATGCACCAAAAAACATTTCAATCATGCACCAAAAAACATTTCAATCATGCACCAAAAAACATTTCAATCATGCACCAAAAAACATTTCAATCATGCACCAAAAACTTTAAGTGGAGCGCTAGCCATTTATAAATATCAAACAAAAAATGTGTGCGTATAATTTATGCGTATAAAATATCACTATTGTCACGTGCAATAATACATTTATTTCAGATTACTAAATTTTTTTAGCACTTTGATAAAATCTAATTTGCCGTCAGTAATTGGAAAAAAATGGTACACAAATTCGATCTAAACTCATCTCAAATGTATAGCCTATAGATTAATGAGTTCAAATTAGACATAAATAGGCCCAATAATGAATTTTTCTTTTTTACGATAAAGTTTACAGCCATGAAACCTATATATTGAATTTAGAAAAAAAACATATTTCTTCTCTCCAAGGCCAGTTTTTTTGCATAACAATATCAGTCAAAGCTATTCCTGTATCAACATCGTTTTAAATTAATTAATCGCTTAATTGGAAATTGAGTCACACTCGTTGTAGGTTTAACTTACATGCAACTAAATAAACAAACAACATTTATAGAATGTGCCCTTTAAATACAACTCTGTGCACTGTGCACTTAATGTACAGTCATCATTCTCTCCTTCAAATCAACCAACTGTTTCTCTCTCTCTCTCTCTCTCTCTCTCTCTCTCTCTCTCTCTCTCTCTTTATATATGTATATACATATAAACATCAACCTTTAATAGGGGTGTAACCTCCATTTTTTTTAAACACAAATGCTCCAATTTAACAAGACCGTGCTCACTGTACAATCATCATTCTCTCCTTCTAGTCCACTCGCTGTTTCTGTGTCCAAAACTTGTACAAAAAAAAAAGGGTGAAAACCTCCTAGATCCCTCCCACCTAACACAGTATTCTTAAGACCGGATAATGACCGCAGTCACTGCATGGATCGACGGAGATCGATTAAGATAGCATACTCCAGCCCTCTGAGCCAGTGTCCTGGACCGATCCAATGATAGATGCCTCCTTCACAATACTGCTGTCACTGGTATGAAACCAAAAAAAAAAATGGTGAAGGGAGATTGTGGGGCGGTGTGGGGGGTGGGGTGGATATAGGACAGTGAAGGTGGCCAGGCCAAAAGTTGGGAGGGGGGAAAAAAAAACAACTAAAAAAGAAAGCGGAAAATAAGGAGAAACCTGTTCGATACGGTCCGGTCACGTCGGTGTATGTTGCCCCCTCAGTTCAATACATGAAGTACAAACATCGATGAAAGAGCAATTATTGATTTACAATTTGATCTGCCCCGGCAGAAGAAATGCTTGTATAGCTGGAGGAGGAGGAGTCTCTCTCTCCCCACCACCACCACCACCACCACCCTCGGTCTCCACGTACTGTTGATATTTATTTAGTGGACAGTTTAAAGGAAAACGTGTTTTTTAATAAGTTTTTTTTATTCTAATAGGAGGAATTCCATTTCATTTTGTGTTGGATTATGTTTTAGTGGGGAAACTCCGTTAGTTTTGTGTTCCGGTAAGTTGTGTGTCAACATTCTGTTAAAATGTTCCAATTTAAAGGAAACGGAATACAACGAATCGTTGAGTGGTTTTTGTTTTTTTAAAAGTAGTTTATCAGAAGCAGTTATGCGTCGCATTCTTTTACAGTATACTATCAGCTTATCACTCAAAACAAATTAAATACTTAATTAAAAAACAAAACAAAAACAATAATTAAAAAGTTTATCTGATATTACATGGACATATCACACAATATAAATTATAATTTAATATATATATATACTGTAATACACACAGCATTAATAAACAGCGAAACGAATCGTAAATATCTGTAGCAATTGACCACAATGGACGACATGGTCTGGAAAATATTATGTTCAATGAATACAATAACAACTCAGCGATTACAAAATTGTAAAGATCTCCATCTCCTGTATCACTACACTTCCTGCATTTCACAATTCCCTGTATCACTACATCCCCTGTATCACTACATCCCCTGTATCATAATATTCTTGACGTATTCGTGATTTCACCATTTTACCATCGGGGCGTGTAATGACGTTGCTTTTGACCATACTACCATCTCATCCAATATTAATCAGCTGATCAAAGAATGTTTGCTTTTGTAAACTTTTGTCTTGGAGATGTAACAGTAAATTTCCACTGGTTAATTTCGCACGATCGACTCAGAAAAAAATTGAAGATTTCTTTTTTGTTATAAATTACACAGATCCTCAGAGCAATTGTCAATGGATTAAAAAAAAGCCCCAAAAATATTTTCTCTATTTAATTATAAACATATTTTAATTAACACTGTCTCTGTTATTGTCTTAAGTTACAAGAGCTTACATACGTTCATTGCTTTACGTACGTTCATTACCTTACATACGTTCATTGACTTGCGTACGTTCATTACCTTACGTACCTTCATTGCCTTACATACATTCACTGCCTTGAGTTGAATGCTAGAAAAAAAAGTTCTGCCACCTGATCCTGCAATAAACACTTGTGAAGGTACAAACTAATTCTATACGTACAACATCTACTTCAAAAGATCTTTCTTTCAACCTTTATGGTTCTTCCCCCCCCCCCCTATTTTCTCTTGATCTTTTTACGTCATAGTAAGAGAACGTTATTCCGCCCCCCCCCCCCAACCTTTACATTGAACTACACACTACGAACTGGTATGTGTGTACACCTGTATTTTTCTTTTTTTTTTTTAAACTATGTACCTGTGTCATTGTACATGTAAGTCCACGGTTCTTTTGTTTTATTTTGGTATGTTGACTTAGCAGTGTGTTGATTTCATTGTGTTTTGAGTGTGTGTGTGTGTGTTTATTGCCTTGTGTTATGTTTGAGTGTGTTCATTTCATTGTTTTTATGTTTGAGTGTGTTCATTTCATTGTGTTATGTATGTGAGTGTGTTGATTTTTATTGTGTTTACATTAATGTGTCATGTACGTGTGTATGTTTACTCCATTGTTGTATGTACGCGCGTGTTTATTTGATTGTGCTACGTTCGTGTGTGTTTCATCGGAATCTCATAACGTGCTGAAGATGTTTTGTATCATTTTTATGTGCAAACGTCTCATTTTTATTTGTGTACAGATGTCTCATTTTTTTAAAAATCTCAGTGGCTTTGTCTCAATGTCTGATGACTCTCTATTAATTTTTGTGCACATACTTCTGAGTTGTTAGGTGCACTTGTTTCAATGGTAATACCTACATATTTCCAGTGATTATTTTTGCATGTGTCAGTGCTAATGTTATCATGTTTCAAAGGTAGCGTGCATGAGACTCCCCCCTGTGCACATGTATGAGTGACTCAGTTTACACGTCTCAATGGTTATATCTCCATCTATGATTGGTTATGCGCACACGTCCAATAAATTAGGTTCACGTGTCAGTGTTTTGGGTTCTCGCGTCTAGGTAGTTAAGTGCACATGCCTGAGTGTCTATGTGCATACTTCACCCTAGTTAAGCGCACAAGCCTGAATATCTATGTGCACACGTCCCCCGCCCTCCACGGCAATCGGTGTGTGCACTATATGAGTATGTCAGTGTTTATTAATTCATGCGACATTCCATGTGTAGTATTTGTACATTGCGCCATTCTTCAGTATTATACCTAATCAATACTTACACTTGTGGCAGTCTGTTTTCGTATTCACGCGACACGAATAGCCTAAACCTTAATTCCTCTTCCCCCCCCCCCCACATTGTAATTTTTTTTATATTTTTCTTGATCCACAGTAAATGGACAGAAAGAATAGTGAAAATTTGTTGTATACAATGTTACATTGTTGTATATATATGGTTACATTGTTGTGTTGAATAACAGACGGGAACAGCAATTAATTTATGGAACGACTTAAAAATATGGAAATCAAATTCATGATGTGCCAACTTATTGTGGTGCGTAGCAAACAGAATTTACAAATAATATCAACAATACCATGCAATATCAATATCATTAAATGAAAATATGTAAACACATACCACGTCAACCGATTCACGATTAATAAGTATACATCATCAATACTATTAGTGTCGATCATCGAACGCGTAATAAATATGTACACACATAATGTCAACACATTCTCCCAGACACCCAAGCCAGTAAAGTTACTGGACAATCAGTCTAGCCCGAGGTCATTGATTGCCTTTACTAATTACACACCCCCCCCCATCTCTACGATTCATTTCGAAAGTTTTTGTTTATTTATAGAAAAGAAAGGGAGGAGAAAAAAAAATCATCGGCTTTCTAGTTTCTTCTCGTGTAATGGTCAGTCCTGTCTAAGTAAGTGGTCATTTGTACTGACCATGAACATCTGCAAACTGACCTTTGTGTAGGTCCCATTCAGTCATTGTTTTGTTGTTTCAATACACACACACACACACACACACACACACACACACATATATATATATATATATATATATATATATATATTATATACAAAATGCGACTTTCACTGGCGTCATATCTTATGCCTATTAGACATGTCTCCTGGCATCTTAAAGCAAGCGTCCTACTCCCACCCCCCACCCCTTCCCCGCGTCTTCTGTGTGATTTAATATCTTTGGCTTCAGTTTTAGGACGGCAGATATTGTTGAAGTAGTCTATAATCATATATCTATGGTCTGTCTATATTATTAAAACGTATTATATACATATCAATTACTTTGTTCTTTCAGCCATGAGTCTGTGGGCATTTTTGTATTTCTATTCTTTTGGGTCACAAAATGTCTCCTGGGAGCCAACTATACATTTTAAATGTTTCTAAATCAATGATTTTAATAAAGTCTAATTTCGATCATTCATCTAAAATGTTTATCGTTTAAAAAAAAAATACGCAAGAATTTTCTACTGTCATATGTTCAATAAAGAAATCCAACTGAGCCATGGACCTTGTTATGATCACCGTAAAATTGAGGCACTTTCGCAGCCTTGTGAGTTTTGAAATAGTGCGAATGGGTTAATTTTTACTCAAAAAAAAAATACATCTATATAATTTTAAATTATTTAGACATGTAGAAATGCAGTTTTGTGCACACACACACTCAAACACACACACACAAACACACACACACACAAACACACAAACACACACACACACAAACACACACACAAACACACACACACACAAACACACACACAAACACACACACAAACACACACACAAACACACACACATACACACACACAAACACACACACAAACACACACACACAAACACACACAAACACACACAAACACACACAAACACACACACACAAACACACACACATACACACATACATACACACAGAAACACACACATACATACACACACACAAACACACACACAAACACACATACACACAAACACACACACAAACACACACACAAACACACACACAAACACACACACAAACACACACACAAACACACACAAACACACACACAAACACACACACAAACACACACACAAACACACATACAAACACACATACACACAAACGCACACACACAAACACATATACACACATACACACACACCTTACACCGAGGAAGTAGGAATAGGAGTTTTATGTAGTAGTAGATATTCTAAAGGTTTTTGTTTTTCATAATGGATTTTTTTTCAAAACGGTTAACTTTAATAAACATGCGAGAGCTAGCTTTAAACAAGAAAATTTTCTTATGCTTTGATCCCAACTGGCGGACTACAGGGTGAACTGCTCGGGTAGCCTCGCTAGCCATGGGTCTGTATGACAGTCCTTGATCCGAGGGACACAGGAATTTTATCTCATGAACTCTACTACCTCTGAGCTCGCCGAAACACTGACAAAGTTCAAACAAAGAACTTTTAAATTTAAAATGATGATGCGCACCATTTTTATTCTTCGATTTTCCTGGGGCATAACATCACCAACTATGTATCGATGCCAGATCTCCGGGCTTTCAAACTATGATACAGGCCTCAGTGACCAAACAACTTTCGTGAAGTTCATCGCTTGATTCCATATGAAACATATGAACACTATTTGATCAGTTTTTGTGACTCCATTTCTGCGTTCCAAATTCACCCCAAGGTCCACATAGCAGCGACATGAAACTATGTTGTGTTAGAATTTAAACCTCAAAGCTTTCTCCAGTCCCCATTGTTGCTCACAACATTCATGAATCAATATAGTATAACATTGCAAATAAATGCTCAGTGCGTGCACACAAATTAGAGCATCCATTTGGTTATTAGAGTCATTTTCGAATCAAGAGTTATACAAATATTTAAATCAGAACTCCTAATTTCGACTTTTCCATTACTCGTGACACATATTTTTTTTTTCTCTCGGTCTCAATTTGACCCGTTACCTAACGCAATCCCTAAAGACCAATTTCAAGAGTGTAATTAACAATTCTAAAATTTCATGCCAATTCTTATTTCGATATTTCAAATGTTCATACCAAACCTCTAGCTTCCTCTACTCACTTTAGAAGACACTGTAATAAAAAATTCTAGAATTTTCTGCCAATTCTAATTTCGATATTTCATATGTTCATGCTACACCTCCAACTTTCTCTACTCGCTTTGGAAGACGCGTATGTTTGGGGCGGTTTTTTTATGCGCGGGCAAACCATGACCCCTAAATTATCTCCAATCTCAGGGCAAAATAACCCAAATAACAGCTCTGCTCACTTGAACATTTTTAAGGAAGAAGACATATATATGCCATGAATAGCACATGTTGTTCAGACTTTAATAAAATTCATGGAGTAAAACCTTTCAAGTTTTCCATACAATATTCCATCTGACTGACAAGTCACACAGCCGAGAATAACAATTTTTACTCCACTGTTGGACTGTCTCATAAAAAAAAAATAAAACGGAAGGCCGTCACTTCAGTCCAGTCAAGTGTTTGATGTCAGGAATAATAAAGTGTTTCAGATAGATTGTTGGATTTTTGGATCTAATTTTATACTGCTCCCTCCCCCTTCCTTTTTTTTTTGACTAACAGACATAAATTTTAAAGTACAAAAAAAAATATTTTTTCTAAGTGGACAATTTTTTTGAGTCTTTGTTTTATATATATATATATATATATATATATATCGAATTTAGTTTCAGTTGTTGTTTGATATTTTATTAAAACATTTGTGGATATTGGTTTATCAGAGTTTATCTAGTTTCCTGAAAAAAATGTGACATTTTATTGTAATCGATAACAGTGATTCATTTCAGCGGGACAGTCTATATGGTGACATTGGTTGGTGCTGATTAACTCACCAACAATGAAACTCTGGCTTTGATTGTAATGCATTTCAAGACTTTGATACTTTAAGTAATTTAAGTAACGGGCTAATTGTGGAGTTACTTATTGCCTTATTTCAACCCAAAATCTATCTATCTATCATGCAGCTTCTGTTGTTGTTTTGTACATGTCATTAAAAGGATGAGACGTTTTACCTCTTATGTTCTGTAAACCCTTAATGGGACAGTTTTTTATAGTGCCCTTCTTTCTTTCCCCACCATAGCCGATAGTGCAATGGCCATGGAGGCACCACGGGAGACATATGTAGCTGACTGGGGCTCGTCGTGAGGTAAAAAGCCATTAGTGCAATGGCCGTGGAGGCACCACGGGAGACATATGTAGGTGACTGGGGCTCGTAGTGAGGTAAAAAAAAAAAGCCCGTAACCCACAGCACGCAGGTCGCGCTGCAGCATGACGACCAGTCTCACTGTTCAGACTGTTGTCGGAGTCTGACCTGTTGGTGTTTGATGTTGAGTAATACTGTTGTATGGCCCATTTGTTCTGATAGATGCCCGCTGAATATGTAAATAACGGCTGAACATAATACGGACAGTTTATTTTGAGTGTTGTCTTTACATCACCCACCAACGTAACCGATCTTTCTTGTGGCTCATGAGGTGCTTGAGAGGCTGGCTGTGTCACCGGGATTTCTACCCGGCCGACGCATCGAGTGTGCTATGGCTATGGAGGCGCCACCGGGTCATTTAGGTAGGGGACTGAAGCACGCTTGGACTTGAACCCGCGGCCTGCGGCATGTACATTGTGATCTCAGCCGATGCGCCACCGAAACTCACAGAAAACAACAACGGCTTGTCATTATTCCTAAGACCACGGGTAAACACGATGTATAAAACTCTGTGGTTCATTTGTGGTCAACATCTCATTTTAAATATCATCTACCCCCCAGTGACATTGTCAATTACCCCCTCACTGGCAGTGTCATTTACCCCTCACTGGCAGTGTCATAAACCCCTCGCTGGCAGTGTCATCTACCCCCGACAGATTCTATTTCATAATACACCGAGTTTGAGAATTTGTTTGTTTTTCCTCCCAAAATCCTTCATTACCGAGGTCAGCAAACAATCGATCATGTTTCTCTTTGTAAACATTCACCGGATTGCGTTTAGAGAGAACAATGATTAATTTATTATGAGTGCACCTTGAGTTTTAAATAACGAGTCTACGCTCGATATGCATACTTTCCTGTGTGCATGCGCATTGCCTAACCAAGAGTGCCAGTAACACATCTCCAGCGCACTCGTTTCTTAGCGTCCTTGTGAAAACGGGGCTCTGTGTGTTTTGTACGGCTCATTGTGTGTTTTGTATGGCCCCTTGTGTGTTTTGTATGGCCCCTTGTGTGTTTTGTATGGCTCTTTGTGTGTTTTGTATGGCCCCTTGTGTGTTTTGTTTGGCCCCTTGTGTGTTCTGTATGGTTCCTTGTGTGTTTTGTATGTGCCTTGTGTGTTTTGTATGGCTCCGTGTGTGTTTTGTATGACTCCGTTTGTGTTTTGTATGGCTCCTTGTGTGTTTTGTATGGCGCCTTGTGTTTGCTTTAATATCATTATCTTTTACCGACTGTATTTTGGTGCTATAGTGAGGCTAATTATTGACCTACTAAATATTTTGTTGCTATAGTGAGGCTATTTATTGACCTACTAAATATTTTGTTGCTATAGTGAGGCGATTTATTGACCTACTAAATATTTTGTTGCTATAGTGAGGCTATTTATTGACCTACTAAATATTTTGTTGCTATAGTGAGGCTATTTATTGACCAACTAAATAATTTGTTGCTATAGTGAGGCTATTTATTGACCTACTAAATATTTTGTTGCTATAGTGAGGCCATTTATTGACATATTCAATGTAAACAAAAATCTTAATATGGCTCTCATTGATCCCCACGTGTGCCTCCTAGTATTAAATTTGAGTTAAAAAAATAGCATACAAGATGAAGAACACAACTGTCGACCAGAGGGTCCAGGGTTCGAGCCACGGGGGTGTAAGGGTATCGGAGGTTTTTTGTATCAGGTGCTTGTAGAAGTCAACGCAGCTCACGATTGGCTCATGACATATATTGTGGCCAACGGGCATTGTACTGGCCACACAATTTATCATATTGCCGCTTCTATATACCAGATGCTTACCGCACTTCAGTTGGACAATTGGGCCCTTTTGGGCTATAAATGAAACTCTTCACTTTTCAGCAGACCTCTTAAAGTACAAATTGTTAACGATTTGTACATTCTGTCCCGTCACGCAATTCCTTATTTAAAAATCTGTAGAGGCTTTGGTCCATCTGGTGACTCAGCGACTTAAGCAGCCCCGAGCCTAATGAAGATGTAAAAGAGACATCAAAATTATGTTATACCGTCGATAGCCAACTCTCCAGAGGACCGGAGCTTAGGTTGGATCATGAAAAGGAAACTTGAAAAAGGAAACAAACAAACGTGGTGAAAATTAATTGCGGCCAAATGATTGATCCATGAATTATTTCCTATTCTTGC
Source organism: Bulinus truncatus (assembly GCA_021962125.1). NCBI lineage: Eukaryota > Metazoa > Mollusca > Gastropoda > Planorbidae > Bulinus > Bulinus truncatus. Next base: position 3,141,003 of record JAGDYQ010000094.1, read on the forward strand.
TATTCATTCAGACCATACAATCTAAATGGACGCTCAGCTGTAACGTCAGTTTTTTTTTGGTTTTTGGTTTTTTTAATTAAAAGTTTAGACCGGACGAAGTGCGTTGGTCGACATCATTATTTATTCAGGAGATTACACTGTTTGAACCTGACACGTCATTTCACGCGCTTTCGACAAGCATTAAATATACAAGAAGTTTATTCATCCGATGATACAAGTCGTCGAGTATGTGTACAAAAAAAAAACCAAAAAAAAAATTCCCAGTGGTCATTAGAAGTCTCACTACGACCCCATTTATCATAAATTATCTTGATTGATGGGGCGACGGACACAGTTTTGACCGATTGTACTTTGAACTTCCAAGATTTCTCGAACATTCCTCAGCGGTCACATATTCCAATACACAGGGTTGATTGAATGGATGCAATTAAAAGAAAAATGGGTAGAAACTTGAGGATTTAATTCTAAAGAATCGATTTAGGAATGGGGCATTAGGCTAAAAATATCAGATATCGATACCGATTTAAATGGGTATCGATATTTTTCTATTCCTGATTCTGATTTCTCGTCTCACTACTAGTTATGACCTCTAGAGATGAAACAGTTGCAGGTATCCATCACTGTGTGTATAGTTCAACTACTTGTCTCACCAATAGTTATGACCTCTAGATATGAAGCTGTTATAGGTGCCCATGACTTTGGGCACAGGTCAACATCCGATGGAGTCTCAATTTCTATTCGAATCCTTATCTCGGGCCGGACTTTGCCCCCCCCCCCCAGGGAGGATCAAATCGCGGGCCGGATAAAACTGCATGAAAAGCCGGATTTTACCCCCAAAGAGGATCAAATCGCGGGCCGGATAAAACTGCATGAAAAGCCGGATTTTACCCCCAAAGAGGATCAAATCGCGGGCCGGATAAAACTGCATGAAAAGCCGGATTTTACCCCCAAAGAGGATCAAATCGCGGGCCGGATAAAACTGCATGAAAAGCCGAATTTTACCCCCAAAGAGGATCTTTAGCGGGCCGAAACAAACTGCATGACAGGCTTGACTTTGCCCGTGTCCGGTCCAGACCATAGGTCAACATAACCAGGGACTCTACAACAGTTGGGGCGGGGTGGGGAAGGGGGGCTAACTGACTTCTGCCTGATGTTAATGAGAACTAGACTGTATAATTTGTTAATGACGTACGACCTGACAGAACAGAATTTAAAAGACAGACGAAGGACAGCAGAATCTAAAAAAAAAATGTATAGGCATCCATTTTTATTTTAAAATTATTTTTTTCATTTCTTCGTGCGAGTTTCTTTTTTAAAAAAAAATGATCTTAATTTCTTTTATTACCCCCAAACTTCCCTCCCCTCCCCCGACCTCAATCCCATATTGATTGACAATCTACAAATCTAGGAATGGCATGTTTTTTTTTTTATATATATATAGCAGGCCAGGTCGACTAATTATGGCCAGTGGTATTAGAATTCTGCCATTCAGAGGAGCACTGTATTTTTTCTTTTAACTTAAAACATTGTACACTGTTTGCTGACAGGTAACTGATTAAAAGACCGTTCACGTATAGCGTGACGCATCAGTCAAATCGGTTATCACAAGAAGATCTCCAACGCCTTGTTCCCATTATAATATTATACCATACAATTCAGCATCCCACTCCTCATTACATTACATGGGCTCCCCCCCCCCACCAGTTCCGTTCTTATCCTTTGTTGGGGTTTTAGTCCCCTGTCAGTGACTTTAAAGTTTGATGGAGGCCCTAGACAACTTCAGAGTTATACGGAGGCCCTAGACAACTTCAGAGTTATACGGAGGCCCTAGACAACTTCAGAGTTATACGGAGGCCCTAGACAACTTCAGAGTTATACGGAGGCCCTAGACAACTTCAGAGGTACATAGAGCTAGACAGAGACTCGAAGTTATATGGATGCCCTAGACAGAGACTCGAAGTTATATGGATGCCCTAGACAGAGACTCAGAGTTATATCGAGGCCCTATCAGCATTAGATGTAATAGACGTTAATACTGGAAGGAGCCACTTTGGCAGTCGGGACGGATGGGGTGGGGGGCCTATTAAGCCGTTGTGTATTTCGCCTCCACAAAAAACGGCCCTGCCCCCCTTCACCACGCCCCCTTCACCACCCCCTCCACCCACGCCCCTTTTATAGAAAATTGTATCAATTTTTTTATTGTTTGAAATTTGTTTTATTTATATCATCCACCCCACCCTACGTATCACAACAATAACTAGATACCACCCTTCCCTACACATGCGTCATGTAATATTTGAAGGATTCCTTATAATGAAATGTCATACGATGACAGTATATTTAACACATCATAAACTCACGTCTGGTTAATGCGTAGCGAATAATAAACACTTTTAAATACAAGTTAATGGGAAAAAAATATATCCCTACAGATTCTTGTTCAAGGGAAAAAAACCGAAAGTCAATTTCAGGGTCTGTGTAATGCGAACTAGCGAATCACTCAGCGAATCACTCAGCGAATGGATCACGTATTGATTGAGTCGCTTCCAATCGTTATCTCAGCGGCCTGCTCCTCTTCATTGACGCTAACATATTTGCTTATGTCAGTCACACAGCCCCTTGCCATTGATTGTCTTCCCCCCCCCCCATATCTATTACATCAGCGGAAGCAAGCATTGATTGTCTCCCCCTACCTATTACATAAGTGAAGAGTTAGGTTAACCCATCTATTACAACACCGGAAACTCAACTACTTTCGTTTTCTTTTTCTTTATTTCGACTCGACTCAAAGGGAGAGAAATACATGTATATTGGGCCAATCGATTTTATGTAAATGTATCTGTTTTCTGTTACTGTGTTTTTTTCTTCTTCTTCTTTATACTTTTTTTTTTTAATTTCTTTTCGTTCAATTGTTTTATCGATTGAATAATCACAAGTCGGGGATTGTTCCATTGTGTCCACTCTATAACTTCGATACATAATTTCAGCATTCTTTACAGTTGCTACAGGGAGATTGTGTGTGTGTGTGTGTGTGTGTGTGTGTGTTTGTGTGTTAAAAATCTTTGACAAGGCTACTGGTAAATTTGTGATGACATTATTTGAAGCGTTATTTGCTGTCGGCACCATTCAAACTGGAGAAATAAATAAATAAATAGCTTTTATTTTTATTTATTTTTTTTTACTGACATGTGGAACTCATCAATATGGTTGAAATTGTTTTGTTTTTTTACCATGAAGTCTGCCTTAAATGTTTATAGCTACACATTGGGAAATATGTGATGGTTATAATTTTAAAATGCAACCTATCATTATCATGCATACCATCACACTAGAATCTAGTGTGATTGTAATACCAAAATAAAATACATTTACACACGATCACATTGCAATCTATCATGTTCATACCATCACATTGCAATCTATCATTGTTATACCACCACACTACAATCTGTCGTGGTTATACCATCACACTGCAATCTATCACGATCATACCGTGATGTTCTGTCCAGTGACAAAAATCAAATGACAGTTATTCTGTCCAGTGACACATATCAAATGACAGTTATTCTGTCCAGTGACACATATCAAATGACAGTTATTCTGTCCAGTGACACATATCAAATGACAGTTATTCTGTCCAGTGACACACATCAAATGACAGTTATTCTGTCCAGTGACACGGATCAAATGACAGTTATTCTGTCCAGTGACACATATCAAATGACAGTTATTCTGTCCAGTGACACAGATCAAATGATAGTTATTCTGTCCAGTGACACGGATCAAATGACAGTTATTCTGTCTAGTGACATATATCAAATGACAGTTATTCTGTCCAGTGATAAAGATCAAATGACAGTGATTGTTCTGTCCAGTGACCCATATCAAATGACACAAATTCTACTGCTTACTGACTTGAGTAAAGTTAAAACTAGATTGATTTTACTGACACAATATGTAAAAATAAAAGGTGTAAATTCGAAGATTATAGTCACAGGTTAACGGACACTTTAAACTTATGATAACTGACTCTGGCCACATAACAATAATTTAAAATTTGGCTAATTAATATATTTATATATACACATTGAAACAATGAAATAATAAAAAAAAAAGAAATAGGTTAAGCAATGCTGAACAGATCAAATTAGGCCACTCATTATTTACATAATCCACAAAATTATAGGTATCTGCCTGCAGTGAAATATATAATGGTGTTGAAGTCACAAGTGCTAGAAACAATACAACGGCCAGAGAGAAATGGATCTTACATCTAAACTCATTTGTTGCATAAATTAAGGAATTAAACAGGGGAGACAAACAAACATTAATTAAACAGTTATTATTATTATTATTATTATTTTATTTGTATTATTAACTAATTCAATGGAATTTTGAGATGGGGAATATTGCTTAGACAATTAAATTTCACAATCTTTCTTTCTTTAAATTTGTTTTGTTAATGAAAATTCCATGTTTTCCTAAAAATGCATTTCATTTGGAAAATGCCAGCCGTTAACTTTGGGTCGGAGTAAACTTTGTCCGGGTGTCTCTTTGTCCCTCCGTCACAAGTGGACGGTCTGTTGTTCGTTGGACAGACATCACGTGACGTGGATAAGTTGTGAAATTGACTTTTAATTTTTGTAATGGATTCAGCTGTATGTGTATGAGGCAATCATTCCGACAATCATTCCGGTAATCATGGATTTAGAAGCGATGGATCACTTGAGCGAGCTCCAAGTCCATAAAATGATCCGGGGAGCTGGACGCAGGCACACATTGGCCAACGTTCGGTAAGTCAAAATCTATTTCAAATCAATCTGTTAGATTTATTTTTTTTTTGGCTATGGGGTTTTCTGGAGTTTATTCTCTAAAAAAAACAGGATTTAAATTATGTTGTCTTTTTACAAGGTTACAAACTGTATGATTAAATATTAGACTATACAATAATAAGATCGTAAGAGAAATGCACGCAATATTTACATCATTTTGGCGCATTGTGCGCAATACTAAAAATCTTGTGACAGATTGTGCAATATTTTTCATCAAATGACGAAGTGTGCAAAATTATTAAATCAAATAACGTGGTGTGCAACTTGATCGGTGGATTACTGGCCCTAAATTCAACTTGCCCAATAACTAATGGGCCCCTTGAACAGTAATTTGTGTGGTACCCTAACCATAATTAATTTTCATTGTTTAATTATTTGAGCCCATTTGTATTCTGTCAAGTGTTATTTACGGGCCTAATAGGACAGTGGCATTGTCAGCATCTTACAATGCACACTATTAACATCATATAACTTAATGTGCACAGTAATATCACCATCCTGTAGCCTATTGTGCCCAGTAATATCACCATCCTGTAATATAATGTGCACAGTAATATCACCATCTTGTTACGTATTGTGCACAGTAATATCACCATCCTGTAATATAATGTGCACAGTAATATCACCATCTTGTTACGTATTGTGCACAGTAATATCACCATCCTGTAATATAATGTGCACAATAATAACACCATCCTGCAACTTAAAGCGCACAATACTATTATCATAAAATGTAATTTCCTTTTGTTGATGAAATCATACCAATACCTGTATAGATGTATAAATGAGTATACCGCCATTAACGTTATGTCCACAGCTGTAACATTGTTTAATTGGTGGCTGGATGGCGCTTTGGTAGCTACTAGTAGCTAGCAGGCCCGTAGCGTGCGGGGGGGGGCAGGGGGCCGGAACCCCCCTGCGTTTTGTCTGCCCCCCCGCTTATTTGTTCTACTTAGTAAAATGTATTACCTGCCCCCCTGCTATTGCCTGGCCCCTGCTGTAGAATGCCTGGCCCCTCCTGTAGAATTTTCACGCTACGGGGCTGGTAGCTAGCCGGATCTTCTTGCTGCAGCATGACCTGCATACCGTAAGTTACAGGTTCGACTCTAGGCGAATCCCATTAACCTATAAAAGTCTTCCGTTGTGCATCCGTGGTCAGTGCACTATCGGGTAGCGTGGTGCACTTCAAAAATCTTCCCAATAATGGTTTATAGCGGTGGGTCCCAAACCTTTTTCTCGCCCACGGACCGGTCAGCGTTTGATAATTTCACCGCGGCCCGCTGGAAGGGTGGGGGGGGGGGCGTTGATTATTTCTCGTCCATGGAAAGTCGCACAATGATGAGATGAATAAATAAAAAGGAAATAATGCAATGTCTCTTGGACGGCCCAGTAACATTCATTCCACGGACCGGTACCGGTTTGCGGCCTGTGGGTTCGCGACCTCTGGTTTATCCTATTTGAGAGATAAACATTTAAGCCCTGTCAGGGACTTCAAAAAAAAAATCCTTGTAAAATAGCGTATTATTTACTGAGCTAATATTATTCTATGTAACATATACGTCTTTGCCTTTATATGATTATTGTTGACATTATGTGTCATAATACCTGTAATATTTCATCTAATTCGTACAGATGTTGAACACCTTGCGACTTAATGTACACTGTGCTAGTGAAACAATATTGTATCGTAACAAAAAGAAACGTTCTTGCTTTATTGGACATCCTAAAGCATGTCAGCAAGTTTGATATAAATCAAAGTAATTTGGTCAACTTCTCGATAACATCACACAACAAAGCAAATAACAATGCTTGGCCCGTGGGATTTGTATGGCGTAGCGCTAAACATCATGACATATGACTTAAATATCATTGCATGTACTTAGCATCATACAACGCATCGCAGTGGCACGCTAACATCATAAGTATATTAGACATATACATTGCTAACATCGTGCGACTAACTGCGCATACTCTAATATTGCCTGTAAGCCGTGTGCACAACAGTTAATCAGTTAATATTAAACGACTTCATCCTTCATTGATGTTTTGTTTCCAGATATATCATGAAGACGCTTCATTAAATGAACCACTTACTAGATAAATAAATAATACTGCCATGAAGTGATTTACATAAATAATGCTGCCATATTGTGAGTCAACTTCTGCTGATTTTATCCCATGTCATCTTATCAAAAGTCAGCCTGAGGCGGATTTTACAAAACCCGCGAAACCAAACTTTACGGTGTTTTTTTTTTCAATGCATCCCAATATTTTTTTCTGCTCCAACCGATATTATTCTGACTTGGCTGTTGATAAAAAATACAGGCATTGGTTAAATCCATGACTTAACATAGGTACTTATATATAGGAACTACAAGTGTTACAAAAATGTACCAAATGCTTACAAACTGTAACCTTGCCCCATACCACACGGAGATAGAGCAAATTTAAAAGATTCTCATTTTTTTGGCGTTTGTAGATAGATATTTCTCACGGACTAAATCTATATATGTGAGTGTGTGTGTGTGTGTGTGTGTGTGTGTATGTCTACGACCATTATTCGTTCAATCGCTGGATAGAATGGATCAATACACCCGTCCAATAAATGTTTGTACAAACGCACGACGTGTCTGCTCCATTTGGTTTTAATCCACCGTGAAATCGTGTCAATCATCCATGGTAAGTTGTGCCGAGTCTGTTAAAGGAGCGTACAATACAAGGAGAAGGTCTTGTACCCGGGTCGTGTGAAATAAGTTCATGTACAGACGTGGGCACACTACGGCCCTGGAACCTAGCGGCAGCCAGTATGGCTGCTTGATCCGACCCGTAATGCTGCTTGATCCGACCCGTATGGCTACTTGATCCGACAAGTATGGCTGCTTGATCCGGCCCGTATGGCTGCTTAATCCGGCCCGTATGGCTGCTTGATCCGGCCCGTATGGCTGCTTGATCTGCCCGTATGGCTGCTTGATCCTGCTCGTATGGCTGCTTGATCCGACACTTTATGGCTGCTTGATGCGGCCCGTATGGCTGCTTGATCCGGCCCGTATGGCTGCTTAATCCGGCCCGTATGGCTGCTTGATCTGCCCGTATGGCTGCTTGATCCTGCTCGTATGGCTGCTTGATCCGACACTTTATGGCTGCTTGATGCGGCCCGTATGGCTGCTTGATCCGACCCGTATGGCTGCTTGATCTGGCCCTATTGCTGCTTGATCTGGCCGTATGGCTGCTTGATCTGCCCGTATGGCTGCTTTATTATAAAACATACTTCTTTATTATTGTGTTCAAATTTTTTTCTTAAATAAAACTCTCCGCACAGCCCCTCCCCAAACCGCACAGCCCCCTCCCCCCCCCCCAAAAAAAAAATCCTGGCTACGGCCTTGTATATATATATATAAAGTCTATAAGTCTAATTATTACGTATGTTTCAGTCTGGGTTTATTCTGAGCTATTATCTATCTAGCTCTGTTTATATATTGAAAACCTTTTTTTTTACTTTGCGTCTATTTAGGTCTTTCAAAGTCTGTGTTCAAAGTCTGACTTGGTCTGTTTCATTTCTGAAACATTTGTACACTTTTTTTTTTAAAGTCTGCCACAATACTGAAATGTGAAAATTCCTTTATCGCGGTAAGGTTATATACATTGTATACATAAATATGAATTTCGTTACGGTTTTGTGCGTACTGCGTCACATGTCAGGATACACAGATACTGATGACGCACACGATATACGTGTCATGTCTTAGCTAAATAATCAGGGCCGGACTTAAGGGTTTACTGGGGCCGATGTGTACCTATTTTGTTTCACCACGTGTTGCATTATGTTGTTGTTAATACTAGACAAGTCGGGAGTTGATTACATCGGGGCTCAATGAGAAGAATCCGATCTAAGCAAGTGGCTTAAGGTTGGTCTTGAAAACGGTCGTTTTTTTATGTTATCAAATTTGTCGCTACTGTCACACGTTTTGTTTCAAGTCTGTATCAAATATGTCACAGGTCTGTCACAAATCCGTAGCAAGTCTGTTAAAAGTCTTTCACTAATTAGTCACAGGTCTTTCACAAATATGTCACAATAGCATCGGAATCTACCACCAGAGTGTGACGTGACGATATGCAACAAATTCATCACATCTGTATCATATCAAATTATTGTCATACAACCAATCGACACACAGACACACACACGCACACGCACACACACACACACACATTTCAAACCGCTGCTGGTTACATCTCACTAATCTCCCGCTGCAACAACAACGTACCTCTCTCTTCACGTTATGATAAGACAAGGTCAAGATAAAAAAACCAAACTTCATGATATCTAGCCCATTGACCAAAACGGTTGAGGCCAGCGTATAAATTAAAAAGCTGTGCGTGGTGTGCGTGTGTGTGTCTACCGAACAACAAAAACCGCATTTAATAAAAGATGGATTACGTCCGACCGTTAAAAACCAGAATTATAATTGTTTCTCCTAGGGCCTCCCGCTCCAAATCTCTTTCTCTGTACAAAGAGAAACTTCTAGTAGACAATTTCAGACGACAAAGGTAATGTCATTGTTTTCTTTTATTTATTTTTTTAAATTCTTACATGGTTTATTCCTGGGATTGTTTGTTGCCGCCGTATCTCTGATGACCTACTTTTTTTTTTCAATGAACGAGATATGGCTATTTAAATGAATTCAAATGAAAAAAGTTTATATTTTGCTATGGGTTGCGAAGATGGGAGATTTATTTTTAAAACATCTTTTACTGTCCAGTGCTCGTTTTTTTTTTTAAAGCCAGGACTTGGTGAAGTCCCTCCCCCCCCCCAACCCCACAAGTCCACGCAGCTTAAAATGGGCACCTGACCTTTTACTTGGGGAAGTTAAGTCGGTTTGACATTGTACTAGCCACACAACCACCTTCCTTCCCACTCCACAACTCTAAGACTGGTGAGGCTACAGATACAAACGGACGCTACTACTTGTCCGGCCTGATGGACCTATGTGGTTTAAGTCCATCTCTACCCTTTGAGAAAAAAATGTGTACTTTTATTTTAAAAGTTCAATTAGTTATATTTATTTTAAAAGTTCAATTAGTTATTTTTATTTTAAAAGTTCAATTAGTTATTTTTATTTTAAAAGTTCAATTAGTTATTTTTATTTTAAAAGTTCAATTAGTTATTTTTATTTTAAAAGTTCAATTAGTTATTTTTATTTTAAAAGTTCAATTAGTTATTTTTATTTTAAAAGTTCAATTAGTAATTTTTATTTTAAAAGTTCAATTAGTTATTTTTATTTTAAAAGTTCAATTAGTTATTTTTATTTTAATGGTTCAATTAGTTTTTTTTATTTTAAAGGTTCAAATAGTTATTTTTTTTTATTTAAAAGTTCAATTAGTTATGTTTATTACATCGCTTGCGTGATATATGGTATCTGAAATGATATCTGTATACATGTAGATACAAAATTAGACTAAATCGGCCGACATAGCGATACTAAAGATCAAAAATCTAATGATCCTATACTATTCTAACTTTCTAGATTGTAATTTGAATCTTCTTTGATGAATTGGGATTTTGTAGTACAAGTTCAAGAAATAAAATCACTTATGGATTATTTAAAAAAAAAACGGTTTTTATCTGTGCCAGGTAATAGTAAAAGTGAACTGCCATTGATAGAAATAACTTTGGCTTGAATAGGTCAAACATATCTTTCCCGTGTCTTTATGTCGATCTATATAGACAGAGAAACAATTTTTTGATTGAACGATTTAAGTGTAGCCACTGTTTGGGCAGAAACTAGGTCAGCCGTAGGGGGAAGAAATGTGACGCACAACACGACGGGGGGCACCGTGGGGGCACTGATATCAAAAGGGGCCATTGAATGATTTGACTGGAATAATTCAATCTACGAGTTTGTCAAACTGTTTGTAAGTTGTCAGGCTGTAGTATCAATATCCTGGTCCTCCGTACAGCGGTTAATGACAACAATTACCGCCATACTCTTGGAGGTTAGAGGATAGGGGGAAAGGGGGAATATAGTAATGGGGCACAGCGAGAAAGAGAGAGAGAGAGAGAGAGAGAGAGAGAGAGAGAGAGAGTAAGAAAGATAAAATGAGATTGTGGGGTGAAAGGAAGAATGGGGGGGGGGGAAATAGGGTATTGATTTATAAAGAGATCAATTATTGGGATTTGAATTTGATCCTCTTCTTTACCCCAAGTTTACGCCTCTGTACACAAGATCTGCTTAGGTTGCCAGATCTGTTCAGACATTTCCTGCCATCCAATCTTCTAAGCAGATAGAATCGCACCTTATTATAATATTATTATCTATCAACACACAGTCTAAAAGAAATATTCTACTGAGTACGTATTTGTGTAAACTCGAGAAACGTGTCAGTTCTTTTTGTCTGTTGAAGTCTATTGAAGTCTGTTGAAGTCTATTGAAGTCTGTTAAAGTCTGTTGAAGTCTGTTGCATATCTACACGTATTTTTATAGGTTAGCTTTACTTCCACCCTGTTTAAAAGACGACATTTTAATAATACTTTTGTTTATGTTATTACAACATGATACTCTGCTCGCTAACTTCTTACACAACATGTCATTGAATTCAAATATTATGTTATAAATGACTCAACGAACATGAAACTTAACTCCTGTAGTCTATCCAAACATTCTATTTAAATATATTTCCCAAGAAGGATAATTTAGATAATCTTCAAGTCTTGTCTATAGATAAGGCAGACATTATGTAGACCGAGACACTCAAACTGTCGATCAGACAAATACATTGTCCATCTGTTTATTCCCTCACATATAGAAAAATCATGTGATGTACGTATTACACACGACAGCCCTTATATCCAGATCATTGATACACATATTGAATACTGTAATGTAGTATTACACACGACAGCCCTTACATCCAGATCATTGATACACATACTGAATCCTGTGATGTACGTATTACACACGACAGCCCTTACATCCAGATCATTGATACACATACTGAATCCTGTGATGTACGTATTACACACGACAGCCCTTACATCCAGATCATTGATACACATACAGAATGCTGTGATGTACGTATTACACATGACAGCCCGTAAACCTCGATCAATAGCAGAAATACTCACCTTTGTATTATACGCTGTAAACTAGTGTCACTTTTTGTGTGATGAAAGGACGAAATTGATGGCTGTATCTTCTAACTCCATTTTCGAACTGCTCTAAAATAGCGAGAAGTCTCAAAGTTTGTCACACGTTTAGAGAGTCTACATGATAATACACGATTTTAATAATTTCCAGTCCATGAATTAAAATCTTGTCAAATAACATGTTTTTTTTTTTTTAGTAATGTTCATGATGGGAAAAAAAATTCTTAACATTATCTAGTCAACATAAATACAATACAGAACACCGGCACAGAAGAGCAAGAGAAAGTGAACCATTTTTTTTTTAAAGTCAAATATTAGACTTGGTAATTAAATTATAACACTGTGTGCAAGGACAATAGTAAGTTGAATTATTTCTAAATTTTAATGTAGACAATAACAAAAATATTAATAACATTAAAAAAAAAAAGCTTTGTTATAATAATTGCTCTAAAAAGTAAAAAAAAAATACATAAGTATATCTTACAAATAAATGATCATAACTAAAATAAATTGGTGGGTGAATACAATATATACTGAACTAAATGTGAGTTTACATCAGATGAATGAAAGTAGCAATACATAAATAAAAATCTAAATATATAGATGAGCAGTAATGAGAACCCGCGCGTATATTAATAATAATTGTAATTGATATAAATATGTGTATAAAAATAGTGAGACTTCACCAAGTTTATAAAAAAAAATGGTTACCTGACATCAGTCGGACATTATGCTAGCCCAGGGGTTGGGGCACATTGTCTGTGTCTCGAGCCACATTGGGTTCCGTAAATTTGATCGTCAGGCCGAACCGAAAACAGATGGATGGTGTCATGACATGACATAATAAATTAAAGGTAAACCCTATAACAGCCAAGTGTTGTGCTTCATTCTGCCCCGATATGCTTTTTTCAGGCAGTATAGGGGCTCCACATTATGTATGCTGTCTGTTTGGGTCATGCGCACCAAGTGTGCAAACTTTTGTTTGTGGTAAGTTATGTTTCAAGATGTATCGATTTCTCTCTCTCTCTCTCTCTCTCTCTCTCTCTCTCTCTCTGTTCATTTCATGGAAAAAAACAACAACATTGCATGCCATTTGTTTGATTAATTTCAAAAGCGAAATAAAGAATGAATTTTAAAAATCAATTCTTGTTAGTCTTTATATGAGTGGGCTGAGTTGTGTAGTTTTATCAGTTGTAAACATTTCCGTATCAATGAGATATGGGGCCCCTATCATCTGCCTTGCTATATAATCACCAACCACTAATGGGCCCTTCTTTTTTTAAATAAATCACCCCAACCAGTGATCCTCACAACGATGGTCGGGGCTAGGATATCGATTAGACCAGCTTAACTATTGGAACTTATGCCCAGTTGATACTTTTAGTCATGTAATATAAAAAAAACAACCATGGTCCTAGACCAGGGTGGCCCAATGCGGCCCACAGAGCTGCGTACGGCTCTTCAGTGAGTTTTGTGCGGCTTCCAATGCGCCAGTTTTTTTTTTACTATAATTAACTATTTTAGTTTAACTATTTTAGTTTAGCTATTTTTGTTTAACT